>JAJONR010009365.1:0-41961 GCA_029582245.1 Solanum etuberosum
TATTTTAAAAAAATATATCAAGAAAATATTTATATTCCCCCCCCCCCCCCCCAAAGTTATCGTTATTTAATATAAAAAAATGATCTGAACTACAAAGTTTTAAGAAATCTATCAATGCTTCGTTATATTTTCCAACTTGTAGATTAGATTTATTATGTGTCAAAATCTTTAAGTCACATATTATGGATGAGAGGGAGTAGTATTTAGGCTTAATACACTGCCTTTTAAATTTGTCATTAAATTTAATTTAGACACTTCAAGCACGTGAATACAATGATAAAATGTTCTTATTAGAACTTTATGTTCAAATTTTGAAAAAACTTTTGTACGTGTTCACAAGCACATATTAGATGGTTAAGTTAATCACATAAAATATGTCATCTCCTTTTATTATACATATATGTCTGAATTGGAATACACTTGAGGTTTTATAGCTTATTGAGGCTAATATGTATAATTAAAGTCGGAGGTTACATATTTAAAGTGATTAACTTATCTAGCTAGTGAACAATTGAAAATACGAGCAAAAAAAAAAAATTGAATAAAAATGTCTACTTAGAAATAGTTTATCATATGCTCATGAACTAAAACAAGTTGTAGAATAAAATGTAATGACTTTAAGGAGCTATCGATATACTAATTAAACCTACTATTTAACTAATTCAGTACATAATTTTGTCTTAGTATACTATTTATCATTTATATATATATATATATCTTAATTAGTGCTAAGATGGTCTATATATCTTTTTTTGTTTCATTTTCAGCTGCTGTTATATCAGTGCTTCTCATGCTCTTAGGTGGATTTTTAGTCCACAGACGTTACCTAATAAAAAAAAGAACAATAAGGTTACTTGTTAAAGAAAGAGAAGAAATATTAAGTGCAAATACAAGTGGTAAATCAGCCAAAGTTTTTTCTGGCAAAGAAATCAAAAAATCAACCAACAATTTTGCCAAAGAAAACCTTTTAGGCACTGGTGGATTTGGTGAAGTATTCAAAGGTACTTTAGACGATGGTGCTACAGTTGCAGTTAAAAGAGCGAAACCCGGTAACGCTAAGGGCACGTTACAAGTCCTTAACGAAGTTCGAATCCTGTGTCAAGTGAACCATCGTGGTCTAGTGAGACTACTCGGTTGTTGTGTCGAGCTCGAGTTACCTCTTTTAATTTACGAGTACGTTTCTAACGGGACGCTATTCGAACACCTCCACGTGTTCCGTCTTCGCCCGCTTACTTTGTTCAGGCGTCTCGTGATCGCTCAACAAACCGCGGATGGACTCGCCTACCTACACTCGTCGGCTGTTCCGCCTATTTATCATCGCGATGTTAAGTCGAGTAATATTTTACTAGACGATAAGTTCGATGCTAAGGTTTCGGACTTTGGACTATCGAGATTAGTCGAGCTGAGCGAAAGTGACAACACTCATATCAACACATCCGCTCAGGGTACATTGGGGTACCTCGATCCTGAATACTATCTTAACCTTCAATTGACAGATAGGAGCGACGTTTATAGTTTTGGAGTCGTGCTTCTAGAACTTTTGACCTCTAAAAAGGCGATCGATTTCAATCGAGACGAGGAAAATGTGAATTTGGTTGTGTACATGAAGAGGATCATGGATGGAGAGAAATTGATGGATGTAATTGACCCTTTTATTAAAGATGGGGCAAGTAAAGTGGAAATTGAGACAATTAAGGCTGTAGGGAACTTAGCTTCAGCTTGTTTAGATGAAAGGAGGCAAAATAGGCCATCAATGAAAGAAGTATCTGATGAACTTGAGTATGTTATTGGTATTGTTAGTGGCCAGGCTTCAAAAAGTTAGATGGATTATTGTAATTTTTGGTTTAATTAATAGAATATGCTGTCATCTTTTATTGTGTTACTTGTTTTATTACATATTCACAACATGAATCTTTTTCTTCAACATTATATATTTGTATTGATCTAAATCTGAAATGGTCTCAATTTTAATGAACACTCGAGAGAGTGTTGCCTAGTGATCAATCAACGGTGTGGATTGAGATTCATGAGTTTTCAGGTTTGAAGTCCAATAGAGACAAGAATACCAATTGATTCCTTCTCATCTGTCCGAATCTTGGTGGACAGAGATATCAAATCATTGTGTTAGTGGGAGGTAACAAATACCATATAACATTAATCGTAGTGTGTGCAAATTGATCCAATTACCTCGATTATAAAAAAAAAATCACATGTTTAAGTTACCCACAACAGGTTTTGATGATAAATATTTTGAACAGATGAGTTATTAATTGTTAAAATGAAAGAAGCGATGAGATATTTAGACTCAAAATATTTTTAAAAATTAATTATGGCCCATGCAGGTTATATTTAGACTAAAAATTAATTAAGGCCCATGCAGGTCTAAAAGTTATTAGCACGATACTCTAACCAACTGAGTTAATGGGCCGATATATTCAATGGTCTATTGTTTTTTACTAAAATCAACTCATGTTCTCACTTTGCAGTTTACCCCAAACATTTTTTAATTTTAACATAAAGAAGAGCTTTAAAAAAGGGAAATTGAAATTTCTTATTTAAAAGCAATTAGTCCAAAAGCTTAGTAATGATAATTTGAAAGTTCTACTATCATTTATCATGCACTTAATTAAGACTTGTGTTACTTAATAAAGAAAAGAAACCGCACATTTGTTTATTGATGGAACAATTATGCTCTATATTAGGACTGAAATTAACACAGATGATGCCTGTTGTGAAAGCATTTGCATCAGCTTGTGAAATTTATTCAAAGCAGAACTTAATTTAAAAAACGCATATTTCTGTTTGTTTTCATTGATGAGAATGAAGCAATGTAGAATTTTATTTACTTCTTGATATTTTGAACGCGTAGTAAAAATCCTGACACCACCACTGACAAATAACAACAAGTCCACTTTTTTCAGATACAGCTGCAGTACAACTACTACTACCACAAAAAAGAAGGATTAGAGTTTTACAAAAAAATGTGCAAAATATCAGGAGAGTGCTAAATTAAACACAGCTTTGTCAAGGAAATCTTTAGGGTGTAGCTTTAATAAGGTAATATAGAGTACCATTTCACTCCTCAGGCAGGGAAGATTGATAAGTAGCTGAAAGTAAGCAAGAGGTTCACCAAGACGGGGCCGTTTCGTCAGAATTTACGATACAAAAGATACACGAATAAATACAAAAAATACGAAAAATGTGCTACAATATATTAGTAACTGACCAGTTGCCTGAGAAAGGATTGGAAGTCCAACGGTATCGAAGTAAGCAATCTTCATCCCTCTGTATAGTAAGTTGGGCAGAAACTGATGACACATATTCTGATAAACGTTGAGATGCACGATGATTGATTTATGGGTGAATGAAGTGCGTCCGTGTTCACCATTGAATCTCCTTTGTTTTCCTCCTTCACAACAGTGTTCTTATGAACCTCGGAGATGAGCCTTGATTAGGGATGCATGTCTACATCATTGTCTACTATTGTTGTGATTAGGCCCTCGGCGAAGTTCAGATCTAGACTTAGCAACTTCTACAAAAATTACCCTGCCATCCAGAAACTGAGAAGGGCAGTTTGTTAGAATTATACTCAACAAACAAGAATTCCATGAAGTAACAATGATAGTTAGGGATAATTACCATGTAGCATTTTGCAAATGAGGATAGAAGAGTGTTTAGCACTTTCCATTTTGTTTTTCGGAAAATGTAACGAAAATGCATTTGTTATTATGATATTACTAAGCATTCATATTTTATGTATGGAGATGCACAAGATGAACTTGAGAACGAAAGTTGAGGTAGCACATACAAGAAGCAGAAGGTAACTTCACACTTAACCCGGATTAAGTTAGCATTCACAACCCCATAAGTTTGGCATATTGACTGAAATATGATTAGTACAGTTGGCTAGTACAGACTACAGAGTTTATCCAAACTCCAAAAGATGACATTTTCTTCAAATAATGATAGAAAGGTAAGTCTACTTCCCTATGCAGGTGTATGAAGAAGTTAATTTTATTAAAATACAACCTATCATCATGCAAATCACACTATTTATTGAAAATTGTTTGCACCATGTCACAGAAAAATGACTTGCTTCACTGATGACCAGTTGCTGATCTTCCACACACAACCATTACTATGCCTCAATCCCAAACAAATAGGGGTCGACTATATGAATAATTTAATGTCGCCTCTTCAAGAAATGCTCATTTGCAAGAAAAAGTTTGTTTTAGAGCCCTAATGATGACACTGAAGCACACATTAAGTGAGGTGAAACGCTTAACATCATGTTTTGACCCTCGCTCCAGGGCTTAAAAGCGCGCCTTTGGCAACACTGAATAAAGCGTTAGTTTGTTTTATATGAGTCTTTCATTCAGGTCCTCTTTATTTGGCATCCCATGTTCGTTTAATGAGAGGCCCATTTCATGACTTTTGAAAAGGATTTCATGTTATATGCCAATATATTTTAAGTACACAATATCATCAAGAATGAAGGATATGTTCAGTTAGATTCTATTTAGGCAAGAATCAATGCTGGTTTAAGACGCTAATTACCTTGCCATGCATTCCCTCAATTGCTTTCTGTGATTCCTCCTCTGTAGCATAACGAATGAAAGCAAATCCTCTTGGTCTGTTCGCTATTTTGTCCATCATCAAATTGACTGCAAAATTGAAGATACATACATGTTTTTTAGAAATTCATAACAAATTAATCATCCGTAAGATAGCTGCAAGTTTTACTCAATCGTGTGAGTGTTCAGTTCTGGTTAACTTTACCAACAACAACAACATTTGCCATATGAGTGCCCATTTTTGGCTAATACTCGTGGAGTTGCGAGATAAGGTACAACAAAATACCACAGGGTACAAACAAAATTTGCCATATGATGAGTTATGAGTGTTAAGTAATTTGGCCATAAATTTTGAAGAAACTTGAAAATTTGAGTTTTTGTTGTGTTTGGACATGCAATTCTATTTGAAAAAAATTGAAGTTTTGTGTGTGGAAGTCCGAATCAGTTTCTGAAAACATGAAAATATTCAAAGATATATCAAATTTCATGATAAAACATATATTTGAATAAATTTTCAAAATCTACTCCCAAAATTTATGGTCAAACGCAGGCGAGTCATTTTTAACCTTCAACGAGCTCTCCGAAGTTGTTGAAGGCTTTTCTTAAGCTCTCTTCAGTTGTGCGAAATGAGAGTCCTACAAAATGAAATTAGTTTTAACAAAAAGTAGAAATAGCAAAAATAGTACTCATGAAAAATCAAAAGAAACTGACCGCTAACAAAGAGCTTAGTTGAGGAATTGAAATTGACCGGAGTCCCTGAGGAAGAAGACTGAGTATAACAAGCTGATACAATTTGGGGATAACGAATAATTATTAGTGACTGTGAAGAAAGAAGATGCTTCGATTCAATTCTAATGGAAAACGACGACAATGGTAGCTGTGACTTTGCATACAGAGTAGCGCCGGGATACGCTGCCGCCATTACTATGCCCGCCATTTTTCTTTCAATTGTTACTGGAACAATGAAACTGGATAACGGATCGTGCCTTGTGTGCCCAGATTTTCGAGCAGTTCCCGGTTCGGGCTCGGGTCAGGCCACAGAAGAATGATGGGTCATCACGGGTGATAAAGTGCCCGTGCTCTGCACGGGTGCCCGATGTCACTATTTCTTTTCTATGCTAATTACTTTAAAGACAAAAGAAACCCTATACTTGTATGGATTTGTATTCTAACTTAACGAAACTCATCATTTTAAACGCATTTGGCTTTGGGTGAACTTCAAGCGCCCAATAAAAGTAACTCATCAGATTGTGTATGACACATCACTTATTATTAATTTTCTTTTTAAAAAAATAAAAACTTTTTCTTTTCACTCCATTCTTCCATCTTTGTTCTTGTCCAATCATTATAAATCTCTTTTCACCATTGATGCCAACAAGCATCATTAAAATACTTCAATATGCCCTATATACACAAATTTATACAACATACACTCTCTAATTTTACAAAGACATTCAATAATTACTCTTTTACTCTCCAAAGCTATTTGATCTTGGTCACCTTACCCCATAAAAATGAAAAGAAAGACAAATAAAAAATATCTAGCACTTTGATTATATATCTACAGGTAATAGTAGATTTAAAACTACAATATTTGTGTATTTTCTGATTTTTTTTCATTCCTCATATCTTGAACATTCCATTTCTAATTCGGAAGGGAAAAGAGAAAGAGAAAAAGAAACTGAAGAGGAGTGGGAAAGGGGAGAAAGTGAGAGAAATGGAGGATTAACTGGGGAAGAACGGGGAGGGTGAAGGTCAAAAGGAAAATAGAAAAGGGGAGGGCGAGGGGAAACAAGAAGAAGTAAGAAAATTATTTTTAATTTTTTTTTTTTTTTTTTTTAAATTATTTTTAGTCTAAAAATTCTATGTTTACGCGCTTTCTATGCGTGAAATCACACATTTGTTCCAACTCAATAATTAAGTTGTCACATAAGTTTGGTCAACAGTCAAAAGGAAAGGTTCAATTGAAAAATGATTAAGTAGAAGTGTACACAATACAAACTCATACATGTATAAAGGTCCATCAGACCATTTCGCCTACTTTAAATAACTTAAACTTCATGATTTTCAACTAATTTAAGTAACATTTAACTTCATAATATTGTATTTGAGACCTTTTTTTATATATAAGAAAGTTCAAACAAAGAAATTTTGATGAACTTAAAAATGACAACGAATTTGTTAGTAATTAAATTATGAGTAACTCAATTACATTTGATAATTCAAGAGGTTGTTCACATTGAGATCACAAAGGATTTTGTAGTAAGGTTTGCTCAAGTTAAGCACGGACCCAACCACTGAGAACATCACAAGAGTTTTGTTACTGAAGATAAGTTGTGGCTTCTTGTTGCTGATTTGCCACTGAGAACATCACAAGAGTTTTGTTGTTGAAGATGAGTTATGGCTTCTTGTTGCTCTTTATGACCTCATATGCACATAGAAAACCACTATCAAGACAAAATAACAGACTTTCCGTCGGATACTATATATGAATCACAGAGAAGCCATAAATCTACAAACAATTCACATGCTTCCTCTCTTAATACAATACAATACACATTGAAACTTGAATCCTACTTACATTTCAAGAATAAAAATAAGATCTTGAATTTTCTATCAGCAAGTAAGCTTAAATTGTATAAAAATTAAAACCCACAAAGGAAAAGTTGAATAGTTCAAGTTAAGAATTAAAGAAAGTTTTTTTTTTAATAAGATGAATTGGAGAACATAGCTAAGAAGTGTTCAAAGTTAGCATTGCAGATCCAAGAAGGGAAAAACAAAGATGTACCTGATTCTTCAAAGGATACAAGCAGTTTTTGACTAACCATTAACTATGTATTCAAGCTAGGGGTGGCAACGGGGTGGGTTATAGTATTTGCGGGTTAGAGCTTTTGAGGAGGCGGGGCGGGGTGGGGTGGGCGGGCAGTGAAATAATTATGACTTTGCAAGTATTTTAAGAAATAATAATTAATATAAATATTTTATCACAATGTTCATATTTAATTATTATATAATATTAAGTCTAGTTAATAATTTAGAGAATACGTTATTAATATTGAGGTTAATTTTTAAATAATGTCGTCATTTTTGGATATTAATAAAGCACTCAAAATATATTATATTTACGAAATCATATTGGGCAAAAAAATAATAAAAAAGAAAGAACTAATCAATATACCAAAAATACTTTTTAAAATGGTAAGTAGGATCCAGCACATTCCAAAAATTACTTTAAAAAATGGTAAGTACACAAAATCTAGAAGGATGGAGCACATTTCAAAATTAAATATTTCGAGATTTGTAGCTATTTTAACTTGGTAGCTAATTTAATTCAAGTAAATCTAAAATAAAAATAATTTTGATTTTGTTGAAAACTTTGCCTATAAATAAAGATCATTTCTTTCTCATTTTTTCATCAATCTTTTATCATTTCTTTGTGAGTGTTTAAAGTGCAAGATGAATGTCTCTTGTACGATGATTGATGACAGAAATGACTAAATTTGAGATCATGAAGGTGAAGAACATGAAGAAAAATTATCGTCCCTCACCTTCAAAAAAAAATAGTCAATTTCTATCTTCTATCATTCTATAATTAGGGCATATCATTTTCCCCTTGCCTATAAATAAATTTGTTTTTTCCTCATATTTTGCATCAATAGTGTATTATTTCTTTGTGAGTATTGTTAGGTCAAATTCAATATTAATGAGAATAATAAATGTCCCAATTGTATGGTGATTGACCATAGAATTGATTAATTTTTAAGATCTTGAAGGTGAAGGACATGAAAAAACAAATAAATATTGTCCTCCACCATTGAAACGATTTAAAAGTAGTCAATTCTCGTCTTTTATCACTTTATAATTGGGGCATATTATTACTCCCTTTGCATTGAATTCATATCCACTATTAACAAAGAAATCGCAAAGCGAGACTTACGGTATAATTATTTTTAGACGGACTTTGATTTTCTCATTCGAAAATGAGAAATTTAATCTTTTTTTCATAATTCAATTTTGATTCTTTATTAGGTTACAATAGCAACAACATAAGATGGATGCAGAGAATCAAGAATAGTCACTAACTTTTAAATTAATATATCTAAAAAAAATGTGCGACATAAGTCTGATGTTACAAAATACATTTGTTAAAGACTTAACGAAGAAAGAAGTTTAATAAACTTTTCAAGGACTTAACCTTTTCGCATCTGATATTTACATCAACTTTATAATACATGATACGTTTATACCTACACTCTTATCACTGAATCATTATTAATTAATATATATTTTTATCTTAATTTTAAAACTTAATAATAATAAATTAATATAATTTAATATAAATATTGGGTGTAAGTAAGTTTATATCGATTCCAAACTCTTATTTTGAGATCAAGTCATCTGGTCTAAGTTATAAACCATAAAACTATTAGATTAGCGCAAGTTTTAAACTAATAATATTTTTAGTTCGTATTTTGTGAATTAAATTTCGTAATGTAACTGAAAATTTAAATATATAACTCTTATATTTTAAGAAATAAAATTTACATATTTAAAATTATAATAATTTAAAAGTATGTATAAAGATTACTGTCAATAAAAACTCATATATCTCAAAATCAGAACATCATTTTATAAATTGAAATAGAAGAAATAATAAATTTTAAACAAATACTTATAAATACATTGCACCTTTTTAAATTACAAACGAAACGTTTTAAGAAAAAAACAAAAAAAAAAAGTACAAACAGATGCCGTGATTCCGCTATAAAAAGCACATAAAAAATAGTGAAAGAAAAGGTCATCTCTGTCACCTTCTCAGTCTCCGATCAGCCCATTGTCTTCTCCGTCGCCATTTTTACGGTAAGCATTCTTAATTTAAAGTTTCGTGTTCAAGTATTTTTTAATGGAGTGGTCTCACTTTTATGCGAGTGAGACTTTTCGGCGCGAATTCAGATTAGTCGGAGTTCAAAGCTTAAATTCAGATTAGTCGGCCCCAAAGCGAGTACACAAAATGATCACCGGCCCGATATTTGAATCCTAGTCTCTAATGATTAATTCTAGCTTCATTGATGGCTTGGCCACACCAATTTGTGACTAAAATAACGATTTAAACCTTATAGTTTTGCTAATTGTTTACATTATTTGCTTCCTACTTAGCTGAAGCATCAATAGGTTTTATGTTGCTATTCATTATGTTTAAACAATGTATCTGCTGAAACTTTTAGTTCTTCATGCAGCAATAGGCCCAATTGGACCTAAAATTAAGTAGGGAGCTTTATAGAAAACACAACAATGAAATTTTTTTTGGTACCAAACAATCAACTATGCTTCAATCCAATGTATTAGTGAGGATGGCTTTATGAGTCCTTAGTATCCATATCACTCATCAATTTTTCGATGGCTTGTCATAGTTGGATTATTTTACTATCTGTTGTTTTTATTACTATCTATTATCAATAGGTAAGGTTTGCATACATTCTACCCATCTCAGACCTTACTTGTGGCCATGTGGGATTTCAGTGAGTATGTAGTTGTTGTTGTTGTGTCTCTTGTATTTTCATTATGTCTTTTTTTAGATTGTTTTTGTCTTGAGCTGAGGGTCTATCGGAAAGAGCCTCTCTACTGATCTTTGAGGTAGAGGTAAGGTGTGCGTACACTCTACCTTCCCCAGACTCCATTTTGTGTGACTACACTAGGTATGCTGTTGTTGTTGCCTCCTCCTTTATTTGGCTTTGGCGCTAACAAGAATTTGGTTCTTTTTAGGAACTTGATGTTGATAAATCTGCAATCTATAAATTCATTTCGGCCAATTGAACCTTCTCGAACTCTTTCTTTTGAAGAACTAAAAAGATTTGTGCCAAAATAACAGATGCCAAGAAGAACAAAAGTCCTTGGACACAATTGCCACCCCAATTCTAGAAGAAAGGGTTAACAGTCACATGGTTGAGCATTTTAATTAGGTTGTAAAAGGAAGCTTGTCATTGTGGATCTGAATGGGAAGTTAAACAGAGAGAAAGAGGCACTAGAGCTATGTGCTTGGGGATAAAGTGCCAAAAACTGCACAGTGGTGGATAAAGTTTGGAGCTTTATCTATATGTCTGTCATAGTAGATATCAACATTAGATTTGGATAACAGATCAAGCAACTTAGCTTTAGGCTTATTGTGTGAAGCAACAGTTTAATCAGATATATGAAATTGATCATCAAAGCACACTCATACTCTAAATGACTTAGTGTTATTAGTTGTGTAGGAATAACCACATATTTTGGACCACTTCTGTAGTTTGCCAAACCTTTGTTACATACGCACTTCATTTTTCTCAGACGTATCCATGAGAATGGATTACCCCTTGGGGTGCGGTCCTTCCCTAGACTCTGCTGACTCGGGATGCTTTGTGTATCGGGTTGCCGTTTTTTGCTACTTTGCATGATCCTTAAACATACAGTTAAAAGACTTACTAAAAGTTGAGCATACTCGGATTGGATACATACCCGTTCCTAATCTTGTACTTGAGACAATTACATAGTGACCTGCAGAACTCTGCTGTTTGTTTTCATATATGTGGTTTTCTGATTGCTATACTGCTCCATTGCCACTTTCTGAAGCTGCAATTCTCCTCTTAGTTACATGGTATATACTCTTGTTTTACTTATCTTCTTACACTTTGTCAAGTTCCATTAACGTTTCTCTGAAAGCCGTAATCCAACTTTTACCCATGTTCTTGCTCTAGACCTAGGAATGTTACTGTCATGTTTTTAATCTTTTCTATCCTTTTGATTGAAGGTCCTCGCAATGTGTAGAACTTTTTCATCTCACACCTCCTTAGTCCTTTGATTAAAATTCGACATGATGCAAATGGTTATTTCTTGATGTTTTGTTTTTCTGGTGCAGGCAGCCTTTTGGTTTTCATCATGAAGGCACTCATCCTTGTAGGAGGTTTTGGAACAAGGCTGAGGCCACTGACCCTCAGCGTGCCAAAGCCGCTAGTTGACTTTGCTAACAAGCCCATGATACTTCATCAGGTTTCATTCTATCATTCCCGTTTGTTTATGATGGATCATAAATTCCTACATCCTCTGTTATTTCTTCATTATGTAATACTTCTATTCTATAGCCTCATTCCTCATTCCTCATCATTTGGACTAATATAAACCCTGTTTTTCCTATTAAACTCAAAACCTTATCTTAACCATGAACCATTTGATCTTGTTAGCATTTTGAATCAAATTATTCAGTTATTTTCCCGCTTCTTCTATTCTTCGGGTGGCATACATTGATTCCCTTGCTAGTTGAGTTAGTATGTTGCCATGATCAGATACTTCTCTTGTATCTCATGCCTTCTACTTGGGAATCAAAGTAACGCATATCCGTCATTCATTGGTAGTTGGTACTAGAGTACTAAATATAAGCTTTATTATGCCTGAGTTGTAACAAATCTAGTTTTGACCAGATTGAAGCACTAAAAGCTATCGGAGTGACCGAAGTAGTTTAGGCAATTAACTATCAGCCGAAGGTAAGGCTAGATCTTATAGTTAGTTAACATAAATTTAGCTCTCATATAACCATCAAATCTTTACTAGTCAATTTCTTTATCCTTATCATTTTAGATAATGCAAAACTTCCTGAAAGAGTTCAAAAAAAAGTTAGATATCAAGATCACTTGCTCACAAGAGACAGAGCCTTTGGGCACAGCAGGGCCACTGGCTTTAGCTCGTGATATATTGAGAGATGACTCTGGTGAACCCTTTTTTGTCCTCAATAGTGATGTTATATGTGACTACCCATTGAAAGAAATGATTGAGTTTCACAAGTCCCACGGCGGAGAAGCTTCCATTATGGTGACGAAGGTTGGAAACTCCTTGCTTCTTTTACTTTTCTGTATGCATTATAAAGGAAAACAAATATTCAAATGTATTTTCTTTGTTAGGTTGATGAACCATCAAAATATGGTGTAGTGGTCATGGAAGGAGCGACTGGGAGAGTTGAAAAGTTCGTAGAAAAACCAAAAGTGTTCGTTGGTAACAAGATCAATGCTGGAATTTACTTGTTGAACCCTTCTGTTTTGGACCGGATTCAGTTGAGACCCACCTCAATCGAGAAGGAAGTCTTCCCCAGCATTGCAGCAGAGAAGAAGCTCCATGCCATGATCCTCCCCGGATTTTGGATGGACATTGGTCAGCCAAGGGATTACATTACAGGCTTGAGATTATACCTGGATTCCTTGCGGAAAATTTCCTCTCCTGATCTGGCTGTTGGACACCATATTCTTGGAAATGTTTTAATAGACGAGAGTGCTGTAATAGGAGATGGATGTCTTATCGGTCCAGATGTGGCTATTGGCCCTGGATATGTTATTGAATCAGGAGTCAGACTTTCACGTTGTAGTATTATGCGTGGTGTACGAGTTAAGAACCATGCCTGCATCTCAAGTAGCATTGTTGGATGGCACTCAACTGTTGGGCGGTGGGCTCGGGTAGAGAACATGTCAATCTTGGGAGAAGATGTTCATGTTGGCGACGAAGTCTACAGCAACAGAGGTGTTGTTCGACCCCATAAAGAGATAAAATCCAGCATTCTGGAGCCAGAGATTGTCATGTGAGAAATTGATGGTATGATGTGGTACTTTTTGGAAACTAAAGATCTGTTCCCAGAGAATGTTGTTCTTTGTTATGTTGTCATTTCAATCCATCAGAAATGTGCAAGTTATAAAACTGAAGTCTCTGTATCTGAGAATTAATGGAGAACACTGATCTGTTCAAGGTTTTGCACTTGTCAATCACATTTGCTGCAATGCACTTCTATTTTGGGGTTGACAAAATTAGCCCGTAAAACATGATCCGTCCAACCCACCCATTTATTGGCTCAGTTAGACCCGCCTAATTCAAGTCATCTAAAAATTAGGTTGATATGTAGTCCAAATTGAAACCCAAAAATGATGCATTGTTAGCTACCGCAAGCTTCTGTCCAATTTCTGTACTTGCTAGGTGATGCAGAAAATCTGCTAGAACACATTTTCTGGCTAGGAGAAATTTCAAAACATGCATTTCATTCTCTGTTTATAAAGTTAAACTGCATTTTACAGTCATTAAAGCGGATAATCAATTGATTAAACAGGATTGCCTCGTTTCTTATGATTACATTGATGATCACGAGTCGATGAGTTTCTCAGTTAATGAAAAGCCACTCTTGATGTAATGTGAACAAAACATGAACGTAAAACTGGGAAAAGTACAAACGTGCTTTTGCAGTGTCGAATGCCATTAAACTTATGATTTTCAAATGTCCAGATCATGGATAAACTGAAACCATCAAGATTCTCAGTAACCTGAATGTAGCTGAACACTGTAATTTACACTCGAATGAAATGGAACTCAATAGAGTTCGATTGTTAACCCCAAATGTTCCAAGAAATCAATCAGTTCAGAAGAAATTATACGATGACAGTGCTGAGGAAGATAGTCACATACACGTGATCGGTGCTTGGAGGTCAAGATGAATGGAATAATCTTCTGAGGGCAACCAACGTTAAACTGTGGCAAGGATCCAAAACATCACATGGGAAGAAATGGCTATAAGAAACCACGTTATGAATGCAAAGACAACAGAAAGCTCAAATCTGCCACATGGAAGATGCGATGAACTACTGCAAAAGTGTAAATCTTTGGAATACAAAACAGCAATCCCTGCTGACGAGCATGCAGCTGCTAGTGATAAGGTTGCTGTCACCTGTAATTACAGTTAAGCCAGTTAACCGCGAATTACAGTGCACATAATGTCAAGCAAATTATATCCTGGCAAGGTTTCTAGAACGGTAGCCATAACATTGTAGAAGATATTTCTCTCTAGCAGCTTCTATTTAATGTATGGAAAAGGAAAGATTGAGAGGAACAAGATTAGTAACGAAAAAGGGAGGATCCTTTGAATGGCATGGACAAGCTAACATTATCGGATCATGTAAATAGGGCATTCATCGAGGTATAAAAATGCCATGTTTAGTGAAATGTGAATGTGCTGCATAAAGCACACATCATTGACAGGTCAATCTGTGATAATTACAAGTGCACGACAAAAAATCATGTGTAGTTCTTTGAAGTTCTTTAGTACAGGAATAGTAAACTGTTTTCAGTGTCCAAAGGCACCCTAATCTGAACTGCGACTGAAATTTCAGCTCTGACATGAAAGAGAGCAAGAAACAACACTCTCAAGTCTCAAGCATGAACTAGGGATAAGGGGACAGAAAGGCGAGCACCTTATTATTGATGCAAAGGGAGGTCAAATCATTTAGCAACTTGGTATTGTGACAAGGATGCAAGTATTTATCTTATCGAGACAAAACAAAAATCAGGGGGATTAATGTGCAAGGAAAGCTGCCTGTATATGTCACAACTGAATACTTTAAAAACATTGCGCAAGACAGAAAAAGAAAGCAAACTGAGAAGTACATACCCAGTCTCCAACAACAAAAAGGCTCACTAAGACTGGATTTTGAAGATCTTGTTTTATCCTCAAAGCATACACATCAAGACATGCAAGTCCAAAGCTCCACAATACTTGAAGCCCCATTGATGCAATTAAATAGCTGCAAGATATCAAATATTATAAGATATGGAAGAAAAGGGACAAGGCAAGATGCCAAGATACATCAACTAAATGGGCAAAGTGATCTCCTATTAATAGGTCTATTAATAGGAGGTCCATGTCCATTAAAAGGATCCACCATACTGAATAACTTGGTAACAATAACAGTGAAAGAGATGTCTAGTAAACTGCAAAACTTGGTACAAAACAATCAATACACAAAGGTTGGTTTGGAGATTGATTTGACAGGGAACTTCAAATGTTCAAAGATGAAGATTTCAAAATGACATGTTTTAAACTTTCATTAGATATGAATCCAGAATAAAGGCGAAAATAAACTGTTCTTTGAGTTCCAAAGTTTCTGAGCTATATCAAAATAGGTGCAATGAATTTAAGTGATGAATCTAAAATAGGTAGGATCAAGCCTTTTCATCCAAACTGGCCCAAGAATTCAAAAGTATCTTCACCCATAGTTCCATTAACTGACTCGACATGCATCCGCACATAAAAGACGTGGATCTTTTCAGATGAAAGTGCATAACATAAATAGACAGAATGAAGATGCGGAAGCCCCTGCTTGTCAAGTAAATAGAACTTCTTAAGATATATTGATGGTGGTTTCATGTTTTGTAAAATCAAGAACTAGGGACCACTCATATGGAACCATATGTGAAGGCCTCTTATCAAGTAATGTTCATACAACGTAAACTCACATCTTTAGTAGGCTTCTTTAATAATGAAGAAGCACATTTTCGACTGTAAACTTCAATAATCAGAAGATACCAAAGTTAATCGATCCTCCTTTAAATAATATTGTCAGATAGATCACAAATTAGAAGGAAGCCATAAAAGATTCATAACAAGCTTGAAATGGCTACTGGCTAGAACATGTTAAAGGGATTTAATAGTTCTGTTTCTAAATCTGTTTTCAGCTCTCTCCTATGAGAATAAATTGACACTCCACACAACTTGATAAAAATTTACTACAGAAATAACTTCTCCCCGTGCTTAATAATTAGCATAATTAGCTAATGCACACTAGAACCAACATGGTTTGTGGGGAGATGGTTGGGATCCCCCCCCCCCCCCTAACCAGAGCTCTCGGTTCGATCCTCTAGAAATGGAATATCTTGTTGGGAGTGCCACCCTAAAAAATGGACCTGGTAGTGCGCGAATCCACTGGTAGTGCGCGAATCCAAATTTAGTTAGGCCCCAATGCGGGTGCCGGACACCGAGTGAAAACCTAAAATACTAATGCAGGCTAGAAATCCAGTTGGTGAACAATCAAGTAGTTTTGCCCCATTTTCCCTATCCTACTTTGTTCGGTAACCTAATTTATTGTCATAGTATAAGTTATATGTGAACAAGGACAAAGTTTTTGACTTTTCTCACAAAGGCATAATACATAAGTGTGCCCTTTAACTTGGCCTCAGTTGACATCTATGTCCTTCAACTTTGGGTGTGCATAAGTAGACACTTAAACTTGTATGAAGTTGAACAAGTTGACACATATGTTCTACGTGGAATAATACATGTAGCAAACCACATAGGACACATGTGTCTACTTGTGCAAATTTATATAAATTTAAGTGCTTACTTATGTACACACAAAGTAAGAGGGCATAGATACCGGCTAAGGCCAAGTTAAAGAGTACATATATGTATTGTGTTTACCACAAATAATTTGAGAAACCCTTTGGTTAAAGTGATAGATTGATTTAATTACGCAGCATACACCAACTAAACTTTCCAAAAAATGAAATTACTTGGTCTAAAGGAGATACATAATCTTTCAAAAACAACCTCTCCACCTTCCAAGGTAGGGTTAAGGTCTACGTACACACTATCCTTCCCAAACCTCACCTGTGAAATTACACTATACCCTACAAGTGGGATTATACTGGGTATGTTGTTGTTGTAGTAAAGGAGATACATAATCTATGGAGAACAGCCTCTCCGCCTTCCAAGGTAGGGTTAAGGTCTACATACACACTATCCTCCTCAAGCTTCACCTATGAGATTACACTATACCCTACAAGTGGAATTATACTGGGTATGTTGTTGTTGTAGTAAAGGAGATACATAATCTATGGAGAACAACCTCTCCACCTTCCAATGTAGGGTTAAGGTCTATGTACACAGTACTACACACTATCCTCCTCAAACTTCATGTATGAGATTACACTATACCCTACAAGTGGAATTATACCGGGTATGTTGTTGTTGTAGTAAAGGAAATACATAATTGAACAGAAAGTCATTTATAGCAAAATCCCAATTGACCTAAAAATAACTAGCAGAACCAAAGGAAAGAGCCAAATGCTATTGTCATCAAGTCATCAAAAGGGGAAAAACTTACTAGACAGGAAAATACTAAAAAACAGACAATTACAAATGAAGATTGGAAGCATTAATTCATCCAAAAAAGGAGAGAGAAAAAACATACCAAAAAGCAGTGTAATTAGAGAACCCAGAAGCAGAAACCATGACTACAATTGACCCAACTGCAAATAAACATTGTCCAAGCCTTAAAAAAAATCCACTCACACTTCCTGGACTACCCACCAGCTCTTTCATCCTCTTCCTCCTCTTACTACTCTTCTTCCCCCCCAAAAAGAGTGAAATTTCTACAGCTTTTATGCTCCAAAAAGGGCCCTTTTTTTGCAAGAAAACTATAAGGGCCCTCTGAAGATCCCTAGATCCCTGTATTATTACCCATATCAGCACCCCAACTAACCAAATTGCTAAGCATCGATCTCTGTATCTATATCAGATTGGACGAGAAGAAGATGATAAACCAAATCTTCATAGACAGTAAAAACCCAGAAAGTTAACGAGGCAAATAAAATGTGCACTTCATTCTGTCTCTTTCTTTGTTGCCAATTTATGCAATACGTATCAAATTTACTGAAATTTAAATCAGTTTTTTTAAATATTTTAAATTATTAATTGTCTGATTTAATATTATTTAACAAGTTTCAAGTATGTAAATTTTTATTTTAATAAATTTAGAAAAAAAATATAAATTTGTTTGATATATGGATACTTATCGATGGATCGGGTGGATAATTTCACTTAACGATTTGACTTATTGGATATCGATTTTCAAATTTATTCCGCTAATCAATCTATAAGATATCAATTGGTTCAATGACGGATTAGCACTTATTGAGTGGTTATCGAGCGGTGTTTTAGCTAATCTCTATCCTTTTTTCTCCATGAACTCATTATTTTAAATGCAATTAAACTTCTATATTACAAAAGATATAAATTAATAGTAATGTAATAGTTAATAAGTATATAAAAGCAAATAGATTTTCAAATTTTTGACTTACGGCCTTAGGACTAACAATATATAATTAATGTTAATAATTTAAAATAATAAGTATAGTAACTATTAATGAGTTTATGGTTTATCCAATAAGGAAATTGAATAATCCACCTCCACATCAATAAGTCGTTAACTATAAAATTCTAATCAATTCACCAACCATTTATTCAATAAGCCAATAAATAATTTTGCGATTGATTTATGGATTATAGTTCGATTTTGAACACCTCTGATTTGACAGCTTATCTATTTAGCGAAATATTATTTTAATTTAAAAAAAGATCAATATTTTTTATGATAAATTAAAAAAAAAAAGTCATTTTCTTTCAATAATTTTTTTTTATAAAAAAGAGTGCCGTATAAAGAAAAAGAACTATGTATTTTTTTTTTTATTCTTAAAGAACTTTGTTGTGTTTCTAGCAATTAAGATATTGCATAATGCATATATAATTGCACTTGCCTTCTTTTAGATATTCTACATCCCTATAATTATTAGAGTGAGATATTCTCTTAAAATTAACTTCACTCGAATTTATTTTGCAATTAACTTCTACATTCTTATAATTATTAGAGGAATGATAACGGAGCGATACAGTAACGGGAGGTAGCTTTAAAACATGGGCCGAAGGAAAGAGGAAGACCAAACAAAGTCGCGGTCAAAGCAAAGAAAAAGATGCCAAAAAAGATTCACTTTAGCTTCTAGCTCGCTTAGCTTAGTCGACCCTTTCCGATACTATGTTTGACAATTTTATTTCCCCCCTTTCTCCTTTTTCGAGGAGAATTTAAAGGGAATGTGATCCCCTCTATTGTAATAAAATAATTGAAGTTCATTTATTCTTTTCAGGTTGCTTTGACAATGGAATTCTTCCCCCGATTTCCTTCAGAAAAGGGAGAGATTTTTTGATATATTTATTGGATCCTTTGGGACTGACGGGGCTCAACCCCGCAGCTTCCGCCTTGACACATCCATTTGATGCATGACAATGGAGAAAAGTACTATAGGCTTTATGTTTCCTATGCAGCTACTATAGCTAATAAGCTATGCATGATGATATGTGATGCATGCTTTGACTTCTACGGGATAGATTTGAGTTTGTACAATTATGAGAGTGAATTTGGGCTTTTGTTGTTGTGGGATGGGGCAGGTTGATTTCTTAAAAAAAGTTTCCTTACGATCAGTTGCGGGGCAGGTTTTTATTTTATTTTAATGAAGCAGTTAATTGATAAGATCATCTAATTAAGATGATTTTGCATGTCGCTATGTTACATTTTGGATATACCTTTTCATTTCTTTTTTATTTAAAATCATATTTTTGCACTGTTGAAAGGTGGATATAGAAACTGGTTCATTTAATATGTTTTCTACCATCATTGCCAGATCATATTTTAAAAATTAATCTCTAATATATATGATTATTAATAATAATCTAACAAAGTAATTTATAAGATGAAGTCTACATATATTATTCTTCTCAAACTTTCCACCCATCCTAATTTTGGTGGACAACATTATTTGGTATTTGTTGTTGGTGAAAGGTGATAAATATTCGTAGAATTAATTAAAATGTGTGAAAGTTGATGTGAAATGACGGAGTATGTTACATTATTATTCTAGTGATTAGCTTATTTTGGCACTAGAAGCTAATAGCACGCGGACGAAAATTGGCATATAACGACCTGTTTTGTACTCATTGTGATGGCAGTCATGGGGGACAATATTGCGTGGACTTTGCTTTTATGCTAATTGTGTCAAATTTTAACTCTTCTTTTATCCTTGTTGGATCTGTCCACATTATAGAATCTAGGAACTTTTGGATTGGTCTTGCTATATGTAGGTGTGAGTCTAATGGGAGTTATATTTCGTTACGTATCGTTTTATAATGTGTTAGAATTGAATTCGAAAGAAAAAAAATGATATTGAAATAGATAATTAACAAGGTGTTAACATTTAATTAATCGAAATAGGAGAGTTACTTTAAGCCACATTTAAGTTGGGTTAGAGATAGTTAATTAAGTGGTTTTTTTAGTGTCGGAGAGAAACTAATTAATATAGGTTTGTTATTCGAGACTAGTTAACATAAACTCACACTTGTTTATAAAATAGTGAAATATATTAGATTGTTATTTGAAATTGATTTTTTTAGTATCCATGCTTGTAGCCACTGATCAATTTACTTAATTTCTTAGTTAGTTTACATTTACACATTAGTTATTGTAGGTGATTGTGAGCATTTTAATATTATTAATTGTATTAAAGTGGCTCATGTACTTTAATGGTGCATAAATTTCATTTGTTGCATTAGCTCTGATACGTGAGTAACTGAGTATTGTCATTTTATGTCTCATTACTCACATGAGTTAATGGTTATGTGGCTATAATTTCTCCTAATTTTTGTAATCTCTAATTTATTATTCACTCATTATTCTACTTTATTATGTTAGTAAATCATATAACTTTTGGGTTATTCGTTTATCTAATTTATTATCCGTAATCTTTCTATTTATTACAATGAAAAATTTCTCACCTATAAATCGTGTGCTCTTACTTTGTATTGAAAAACAAGAGAAAGAGTGTAAGAAAAGACGAAAAGTATTGTATTATGTATATATTGAGTTAATGTAAAGAGAGAGTTGAGACAAAAAATAATGTTCTAAGCCTTCAACTAATTCATTATACAAAAGAGAGAATTATATGGTGAAGGAAGGTGTTGTTTTTGTGGACTTTTGAACTCTTCAACTAATTCAGAATCGTTCGAGTTGTACGATGTTGTTGGGTTGTTGTATCCAGGAGATGACAAGTCAAGAGTGATAATGTTGGATCAGTGTAGATTATGCCGCAGTGGGATTGAATCTCCTTCAAAAAAGCTAGATATCCGCGGCTCAGTCGAAATATATGTTTATTCATTTTTATCATTTTATTTTCAACTGTAATTCATTATATTTGTGGTATATAACACCAACAGTTATGCTGTATTCTTAAAATCAAATACCATCAATTGTCTTTAGCCTCCCTCGTCACGACAATATTTCTGATTGTCTCAGTCACGCCAACGTTAACCTGCTCTTTGAGTGCCTCCATCTTTACCTTCATGGCATCATTAGTGCTCAACGACTCCATGAGTCTGCGCTCTAAGGTAGCGATAATTTGCCTTATCTCTATCTTGGTTTTGTCTTTTGTGTATGCCATCCAAATCATTTCGGATGGTCTCAATCTTTTCGAGAAAGTGCCCCTCAAGAATGCTTAGAGTGCCTTCTACCTTCTCCAAGCGTTGACCTAGTATCTCAACTGTGTTCATCCTCACACTAACCTTCATAACCCGCTCGGTACTCTTTACTGAGAAAGACGTCCTCGGGTAGGACCTTCACATCATCCCTTCTTGCCTAGTTTCATCCTCGAACCATTGACAACCTTAAAACACCATTTACTTGACTAACTGAACTTAAATACATCTCCGATCATGTAACATGAATGAAATACACTCCTAAATTATCGCCAAGCTTATGAGTGTTTTCAACCCTTCTCACGATTTTTTATTAAGACCTCCATGCTCCTATAAGAGTTTGATACCACTTGATATGTCATGCGACATATCGGGGTGTATTTAAGTTTAGTCAATCAAGTAGAAATGTATTTTTAAGGTTGTCAATAATTGAGGGACGAAACTAATAATTTGCATAAAGTATCATGAGTGTTTTCGAGGCTTCTCTCATAAATTAATACTCTCTCCGTTTCACAAAGAATGACCTAGTTTGACTTGGTATAGAGTTTAAGAAATTAAAGTTATGTCAAATGTACAAAATTGCCCTTTAATCTTATGGCCTTAAATATGCCACGTGAAAATCTGAAATTAAAATGTTACCAAAAAAAGAAAGAGGTCATTCTTTTTGAAACAGACTAAAAAGAAAAATAAGTCATTTTTTTTTAAACGGAGGGAGTAATATCTTTTTTGATTTGTTAAATCGATTAAATCAATTTTTGGCCCTAGTTATTAGTCCTTTTTCCGAATCTAAAATTGATTTATTTAGACAAGATTCTGCCGTCTAATGACAGATTAATATTTTTGATGAAGACCTTCCCACTTTCCCAAAAATAACCATCTAGAAAAACGACAAAAGTCGACCATTCGTTCTGAGATCTACGGTAAAATGACAAGCCACGTGTCAGCTTCAGAAGGGAACAGTTGTAACTGGCACATGATCTTCATTTTCTTTTACATACATAAGGAGGGGTGGAGCGCCAAATGCAATTCGCATTGTTACTCAGTACTCATCAATAGCTTTTTCTCTCTTTGGCTGTATACGATTCACACTCGTTTTTTTCAATTTCCCTTCTCTTTTTGTATCAATGGCGGAGGCGACGGAGATGCCGTACTTTAAGTTGAACACCGGTGTCAGCATTCCGGTGGTCGGTTTGGGAACATGGCAGTCCGAGCCCGGCGTCGTCGGCAAAGCCGTGGAGGCTGCTATCAAGGTTTTTTCTGTCTATCTCTCACCGTATAGCTGTGTATCTGTAGTTTTAGTTTCTATCTATGTATATTTAATTACTTACGAATTAAAAGTTGATGCTGTGTTTTTCTTCTTCAATGAGACTCGATCTAACGTGATTCGAGCTTCTGTGACTTATGTTTTGTAGAGTGAAATTTCGTGAATGCTTCGTTTGCGTCTCCGAATACTTCATAAGTCTTGAGAAAAGCATGAAAACGCATGTGTAATAAGTAGTATATACTACTGAGATTTTAGATTATAATTTAAGATTTATTATTCGTAATTTAGATATTTTTAATTTTGGACATTTTGATTTTTTTTCTTTAAAATATATAACAAACACTTCGGTAGAGACTTACATCATATAGAAAACACATTCCGCTTTTATAATATAGTGCAAACGATCTCTATCAAAATTGCAGTGCATAAAGTTGGCGCTGAACTGTTAATTTTTGTTTAGTTTATTGTTTTAATTAAGTTTAGGGGGAAAAAACTCATATGAATAAAGATGGATTTATGTGTTTTGCTATGTTCTGCTGGTACTCGTCCTTAATTTATTAGTATCCTAAGCTGACTATGGAGTGGATTATGCCTCAGAACACAAAAAACTTTTGTGGACATAGTTTAAGAAAGGAAAAAGACTTTTGAGAGTTGTGGTATACAAGTCATAAACATTGTAAATAATTTCATTAAGGGTAAAATGAATTTGTTTCTAAAGTTGAAAGGTGCCAATTCTTTTTTGGGATAAGAGTGTAAAGGAAAGTATGTCACATGAAATGTTATTGAGTGAGTACTATGTTTGATTGGAAATAGTGTTATATTCCTAAGTCTGTAGGTGTGAAAAGATTAAATAGTTAGTATCGAGGGCCGAGAGATTGTCTCTGGTAAACAGCAGAGTTCTCTCTGGACACGGTTTTTGTTTATACTAAGAATTTGAAAACAATGAGTAGAAGCTCTTACAATTGGAGGTGGTCGGATTCAAAATTAGAGATACATATTCTGAATGCTTTTTCCCTTTAATATATACTTTCCTAGAGTACTTGTAGAAGATTACACTGGTACCCCGTTCAAATGTGGAAAAAAGTGAAGGAAATATGTGTTCCCACATATGCTTAGTGATGAAATTGTGCATGGGTCTAACTTTTATTTGAGTTTATGGAAATGTATATATTAGTGGGTGCATCGCTCTTCTTTGAGAATTTTTTTCTGTATCGTAGTTCTTACTTGTAATGGCCAAAATAGATGTTAAGAAGTTATGTTGCTACTAAAGTAACTTTGGAGTAGTTCTAAGAGTTCAACCACTTTGAAGTGTCACTTGCAACTTAGTGATTTTGGTATTCTGGCACAACCTAATCATTCTCTTCTTTTTGCTACAGATGGGCTACCGGCATATTGATTGTGCTCAAATTTATAAAAATGAGAAGGAGGTAATTTGGCTTTAATCATACTGAACATTGCATCGTATTGAAGTGGTTCTCTCATCTAAAAGCGGAAATGACACTTCTGTTATTTATTTTATATCTACAACACACCCCTTTATATGTTGGCCATATTCGTTTTAGGGACAAACATGTATAGATAATCTGTTGGCGGGTCGGAGATCATGTCAAACTGTATGACTATCTTGTCTAAAAGGATTTTAAATCATTGGAGAGGGACTCTTATTCATTGATTTACTTCCCAAAAAAGAGTAAAAATAATAACTTGGTTTTTTGCATCCAGTGGATGGTTTGCACTGAGACGGCATGATAGAGGGGCTTATCAAGTTATCACTTACAAATCTCAATTCCATGTGTAAATGCAGCTTTAATGTATCTTGTTTACTGTTCCTGAAATATTGCTGCAACATGGGAAATTATCGCTTTATGTTAAGATCTGAAAAATCAGTACATATGCAAAGTAGCCATTAAGGTGGCACTTTATGTGCCCTATTGATGTGATAGACATTCTGCCTATAATATTAAGGTCTTGTGGAAAAATCTTGTGTCAATCTTTGATGGTTTTGGACTTCATCTTTAGCCTAGGGAAAGGTGATCAATGATTATCATTTGTTTCCAGATCAATCTGTCATTAGCATTTTCTGGTCTGATTTGTTGAATTTGTTCAAACCAAGTTTCATTTTGTTAGAATGTAAAACATGTCCTGCTTTCTAGAATAACCTGTCACTAAACATATTTCCTTGTTTCATTTTTTTCTTCTTCAAAGATTGGTGAAGTTTTGAGCAGGCTGTTTAAAGATGGTGTTGTCAAGAGGCGAGATCTATTCATTACATCCAAACTCTGGTATGTATTCAAACATTCCTATTACAACTTTACCTCCCTGTTGTTCGCCCTAAAATTAAATATGCTGAGTCAATTTTTTTCCATTATGAAGTTAACTTGTTCAACTTTGTGGAGTTATTCTCATCAATCTTTTACCGTTGGTCTTTTGTTTATCATTGTTGAGTTCCCTCTTTTATTATTTATGTTTCCTGATAGCTTGGTAATTCAATACCTACTCTGCTTTTAGCACTAAAATGGTTGCTGATGGGCCTCTGTTTTTCCATCATTGTGGTCTCCATAGTGTTTCAGGATACTCATACATTCAAGTGTATTAACTTTTTTAGGAACACTAATCATGCACCTGAAGATGTACCAGTCGCACTAGACAAAACTCTTAAAGACTTGCAGCTGGAATATGTTGACCTGTACCTAGTAAGTTCTTCTTAATGTGCAGCTTTCTTTCTGCTAGTATTTCTAACTTTGCCAAATGGTTCAGAGCCATTAATATATTATACTTCTAAGAAGTGTTTACTACAGTATACTCCCACCCTTCCCTTAAGTAGATGCACCAGAACAAAATTTTAGAGCTGCCACGATGCTCCTGAGAACTCTAAATACTGCCGTTGAACTTCTACATGTCTTGGAAAAAATTTAAAAGTTCATTAGTTTTATAAATTTAAGTGATTTACTTGTTCTTTTTGTTTTTTTCTGTATTAAATGGTATCCTTGTAAATAAATTGAGACTTTTGTTTCTGTAGATCCATTGGCCTGTCAGTATGAAACCTGGATCGGTTGACTTTAAACCTGAAAATCTTATGCCAACCAACATACCCAGCATATGGAAAGCAATGGAAAAAGTTTATGATTCCGGGAAGGCTAGAGTTATTGGTGTTAGCAATTTCTCTACTAAGAAACTGGGAGATCTTTTGCAAGTAGCACGTATTCCTCCTGCTGTCAACCAGGTGGAGTGCCATCCTTCGTGGAAACAAGCCAAATTGCGGGAATTCTGTGAATCCAATAAAGTGCACCTCTCTGTGAGTTCATTTCTAAAGCTCTTGTACTCCTTGCGGTCAAGTTTTCATTTGATTATTTCCAATTCTCATTACTATGAACAGTTGTTCATAGGGGATAAATTTGTTTGTTCCACGATTTTGGTTGTTGGTAACTATTGACCAGTCATCTGTCTACATGAGTAGATTGACAATGAGTTGTTTTTACTCCTTTTCTTGACACCTTTTTATTTCAGGCATATTCGCCGCTTGGTTCTCCAGGTACAACATGGCTTAAAAGTGATGTGCTAAAGCAGCCAGCTGTAATCTCAGTTGCTGAGAAATTGGGAAAGACTCCGGCACAGGTTTGTCTTCGTTGGGGCATTCAGATGGGTCAGAGTGTACTTCCTAAGAGCACACATGAAGCACGGATTAAAGAGAATCTTGATGTACTGAACTGGTCTATACCTGATGACTTGCTTGCCAAGTTCTCTGACATTCCACAGGTAAATTCTTTCATTGATATTACTGAGATTGCAACTGTAAGTTTGTTCTCTCTTATCATATTAATTTCTAATTTGGAAAGTGCAAATGGACCTAGAAAATTGGCTGTATATCTTCTCTGAGATAGCAATCCCTGTTCCAAGGGAAAAACAAAATAAAAATGAAGAAAGAAACACGAATGAGACTTGCATTGCACATAAGGAATCTGTCAGACTTGTATTCATGAGTTCTTTGATACCTCTTGGTGACATTCATATAATTTACAAATAGATGCTTTGATACCTCTTAGTAGTGACAGATTCATACTGTCAAACAAACGTCTAATATGCAGACTATATACTGCCATGTGCTAGTTAGACAACACTCCATCGGGACCAAAAGAAAATGAAAGCCCCTTTTATCTGTGCACTGCCTCACTTATACACTTTAATCTTCCTGGATGGTTGCGATAAGTGGCTATATAAGTCTGTTTACCAGATATTTTGATCACAAACTTTATTAATGCAGTTCATGGATTATTGACATTGCAGGCAAGGCTGCTGAGAGGCATTTCATTTGCTCACGAGACGCATGGCCAGTACAGAACACTTGAAGAGCTGTGGGATGATGAGATCTAAGGTTACAGTATGAGTTAACTGTCGAAGATAGGCAAATCTTAATCCATTTGTCTCAGAGATTCAAGCTTCTTGTGCACTTCCTTTTCCTTTGAACTTTTGGAGATCGATGAATTTTCAAACCATTAGATGTAGGTTTCCTTGCACCTCCTGTCCTTCTATTGACTCTATGCTGGAAAACCATTCAACTACGAGACAGTATTCAAACATTTGATTTACTGGGATAATACTACTCCCAAAACCATCAACCTTTGCGGTTATCTTTTATTGTGGAGTAGTTAAATACTATGCTCGTGGTGAGGCTATGTCCCCTTTCTTTCGTTTGGTGGATGAATTAAGTACTTAAAAAATTGTCTATCAGACGTGGAAAGGAAAAAAAAAGAGGAAAGAATAGTGTTGAAGTTTTAAACATCACTGTTAATACTTGGCAATTGAACATGTTTCTCATACTTCTTGAATCAAGCGCACGCATGACATGAAACTAACAGACACATAGCATACTTAAATTTCACTTGGCAGTGCTATTTTTAGTTCCTGTCTCAGTCTTCTCCTGTTACTGACTAATGTATTGTAATACATGCAACGAGTAAATAACGGTAGTAATTAGTAAATAAGCGGTGGTTCAATTAATGGTCGAGTATCATTTTGTGGTTTTAACATGCGTAAAATTGTGGTTCAAAGTGGAGCCCTTAGTGAGAAAAGATAATATTATCATACCGAGGGATAAGGTGAATACTTACACAAATTAGAGAGCCGAATTTGGACGTTTTCCATATTTCTTAATTTTTTAATGGCTTCGTTAATAAAAAAGAGGTAAAAATAAACTATTTCGCAAGCCAGAAGTACAAAGTATGCCAATTTTATAAGAGTAAATTTTAAGTTTAGTAAATATAAAAATTATATTTGTATGCTATAGCTATAGTTTGTATAATTGTACTCCATAACAAACTTTATGTTTGCTATGGAAGTTTGCTATGACTATTAATATGTATATTTCGGTAGACATATATAAAAAAAATCAATTGTATAATCTATTTCGGTATATATATACAAAAGAATCAATTGTATAATTTGTGTTTGTATAAAGCGAGTAAGAGAGAAAGACAAAAAAAACTGGGCAGGAGAAATCTGTATTTGTATAATTATAAGTGTATAGGACGAAAATATATGTATTTGTATTTGTATATATAATTTTCTCTCGCTTTATACAAATACAAACGCAATTTATACATTTGTGTTTGTATAAAGTGAGAGTGGCGAGCGAGATTCTTTGGGGAAAGAGGCGAACAAAAATATGTGTATATATACAGTTTTCTCTCACTTTATACAAACACAAACATATTTTATACATTTGTGTTTGTATAAAAGTGAGAGAGGCGAGGGACCCAGCGAGAAACGAGAGTGGCGATCGAGAATTTCAGAGAGAGACGAATGACAACAGTTTACTACGGGTTATAATTTAATCAAACTATAGTTATAATATTTAATTTGAATTACTAGTTTGATATTTTATATAATTACCCCATTTTATAATGTTGTGAACATGGATAAGTCAAACTTTTATCAGCTGTGGCGATGCGCCAACTTCAACTTTTACCTTGCTGTTTTGTTTGTCTTGTACAATTGATTTTTCGTTCAGGCAACTGTAGTTTTGGGCGATGCATTTTGTCTTCGCTTTTTAATTTATTTTTACTTGTTAAATCTTAAAACAAAAGCGCGGTAACGGGGAACCTTGGCCCTACGCCCTGCTTAGGATTCATATGGCGCTATACTCCGCAATTCGCAGAGCTTCTAAGTCCACAATTCCTCTTGCACTTCGCTCCGTCGCTACTGCCACCGTCGGAAATGGCCACTGCGGCGGCGCTTCTAGAAGTTTCTCGACTCCGGCGCTTCACTACTCCACCAGTGCAGTCAAGAAGAAGAGAAAACACAGCTCTTTTGATGATATTCTGCTTCAAATCGTCGATTCGGAAATCAAATTTTCCATAGATTCTGAATTTCACGACTGCGTAAGTTCCTGCCATTTGAATGCTGATATGAAATGTCGAATGAGCTTCTTTTTTTTTTTTTTTGGTTATTCTGACTGTTGCTTAGTCTGTTGTGTTGAGAGTACAACTATACATCATGTTTGGTTTGAATTTAATCACCTAATTCAGTCACTTCTTATTTGGGTTCTTCGCCTAGTATATGAGGCACCAGTGTATTTAACATACATTTGTCAATTACTCGACTCCAAGAGTATTTCGAGTTTCATGAATATAATCATTTTTGAATAAATAACAACATAAACAAAAGGAAGTTTTTTTTTTTTTTTCAGAATATATCAACCATCTAGAAAAATAACTTAAACATTCCTGTGGCTTCATTTGCCTTATATCTTCTTATTTTGCTTTCATATTTTTGTGCCACTAAAGGCATGGGTAATGTTATACATTCTTGATCCTATCTTTCCCATACCCCATTTGTGGAATCACAAAAGTGTTATGCTGTTTTCATTTGTGGAATCACACATTGTGGTATGCTGTTTTGTTGTTGGTATTTAAATACTTGGGAGCTTCAACATGCATAGGAAAAAAACTAACTTAAAAGTAGAGATTTAGTTGATATCAAATGATATTAGATATATAAAAAGTCTAGTAGCATATTTGGTAACTCAGTTATTCATAAATGCTACTCCCTCCATCCCATTTTATGTGACACCCTTTGACTTGACACGAAAAAAAAAACAAAAAGACTATTGAAACTTGTGGTCTGAAACAATCTTTGGATATTTGTGTGGTTGAGATTTATTTCATTAAGGGTAAAAGAAGAATTTTAAAATTAAATTATTTCTAATTATAGTTAGTTGACATACTTTTTGGGATGGACTAAAAAGGAAAAAAGGTGCCACATAAAATGGGACAGAGGAAGTAATTTATTTTCATGTGATATTCGACTAAACACATTTAGTATTCAACGACAACAACATATTCACTAGAATCTCATAGGTGGGGTCCGGGAGGGTAGAGTGTACGCAAACCTTATCCTTTCCTCCTGGAGGTAGAAAAGTTGCTTCTGAAAGACCCTTGATTCAAGTAACACATATCAAAACTAGTAGAAAAGAAAAATGCAGATTCAAATAGGACATAGTAAATAATAAGGGAAGTATTTCACAACATTCAGTGAGAAGGTACAGTAACAACAACTAAATAATGCGATAACCAAAGCACAAGAAATAACAGGTAGTAACATGAATCGAAGGACTGGAATCTACGAGAATAATGCTATTAATACTGGTATGGATGGAGAAACAGGTATAGAGTACCAAACCTATAACAGACGAGATGAGACGCCATGCAATTACTTACTAACCTTCTACCCTAATCCACGACCTCTACACCCTTTTGTCTAAGGTCATGTGCTCGACTGCTCGGTAAGTTGAAGATGCATCATGTGATGTCTAATTACCCCTCTCTATACTTCTCTGACTTATCTCTACATCTTCATACACCCCCCAAATCCAACCTCTCACACCTTCTCATGGTGCCATCTTCATATCTCTTGTTGTCATGTCCAAACCACCTCAGTCTCATTTCCCTCAACTTGTGCACTACAGAGGCCACTCCCACCTTGTCTAGGATATCATCATTCCTAATCTTATCTTTCCTATTATGCCCAACATCCTCATTTTTGCAACTCTCATCTTCTAAACATGAGAGTTCTTAATTGGTCAATATTCTGCTCCATACAACATCGTCGGCCTAACCACCATTCCTTTTACGTTTCGGTGGAACATACTTATTGCACAAGACTCTAGAGGCGAGCCTCCATTTTGTCCACCCCGTACCAATATAATGTGTAACATCATGATTGATCTCCCTATTTCTTTGAATTAAAGACCCAAGATACTTGAAGCTTCCTTTCTTGGGGATGGGTTGTGCATCAAGCTTCACTTCTATGCCAACCTCTTGCATTACATCACTGAACTTGCATCTCAAGTATTCAATTATGATCTTGCTCAACCGGAACCCTTTAGACTCCAAAGTTTGTCCCCAAACCTCCAGCCTAACGTCAACTTCTTTGCGAGTCTCGTCAATAAGTACTATATCAACTGAAAATAACATACACCAAGACACCTCACCTTTTGATATGTCGTGTCAATCCATCCATCACTAATGAAAATAGAAACGGACTAAGGGTTGAACCTTGGTGCAACCCCATAATGACTGAGAAGTGCTCCTAGTCTCCTCCCACTGTCCTGACCCGAGTCTTGGCTCAATTGTACATGTCCTTAATCGCGCTAGTGTATGCCACAGGAACCCCTCTAGTCTCTAAACATTCAATTACTTGATAAGTGCACTTTTTGATCCTTTTGCTTGTGATTCCTTGCCATGGTTGTTTCTTGGGTTTTCTCTATTGAACCTGGTATATAAGAAGATTTTTTTTTGAGATTTCTCTGTCATTGACTTGTTTGGGCCTCACATATTAGTAGCGTGCATAGAAAGTCCTTACTTGGTATGTTTGATAAGGCTAGCTTAGATTCTGAACCATAAGCTTGTTTCTAATTTATTTGTGCCTCGAATGTGAGATAAGTCGGTTTTGAATGTATCTATGTCATGTGGTGAGATGTCGTTGATTTATGTTGTCTATATAATTTAGAACTTGGCCGATATGTTTGTCTTGAAAGCATAGGTGCTACACAGTTTAGGAGACGATGAATATGCTATCTTTACCCGATTGTTAAGACTTTCTAGCCTACCAAATGACATTATCCCTAGTCGTCCCCCGTTGAGTCTTATAGCCCATTTCTTTGAAATAAATACATCGTTAGCTGATCCATTGTTAGGTGCCTAATAGTACTAAACTAATTACTTTATCATGTTTAAGTAGCTGCTCATTTCAAACAAAGTACGCCCTTTGTTTCAATTTGTGTGACATAATTTTACTGAGTATGGTATAAGAAAAGTTAGAGTACTTTTGAAATTTATGGTTTTAAACATTACATAATATTTGTGTGGCTACTGGATTTTTGAAACTTGTGGTCTTAAACATTTCATTTGTATGACTATAAATGCTAGTTATTAAGGATCAGGGGAAGTTTATGTTTTATTTCTTTTCCAAATTAAAAAAAAAACTTCATATTCTTTTTTAAACAAACTAAAAAAGAAAATGATGCCGCAAGTAAAATAAAATATAGGGAATACTAATTTGTATTCTAGCTTAAATTTTTTGAACTTGTTAAATCTTTTCCTCTTTAAAAGACTAAGACGGAAAAAATGCTTTCCGGTGTTTGGTTAGCGAGGGGAAAAAGCTCTTTTGAAAAAAACATTATTAATAATGTTAGCTGAATGGGATAGTGCACGTTGATGAAATTTTTGATTATTAAAGATTTATTATAGTGTCTTAAGTGTAGGTTGGAGTAGTAATATTAAGAGAAGAGTTGAGAAAATGACTTCTACCATAAATGAGGGAAGTCATTTTCTCCCTTTTGGTGGAAAATGCTTTTCTTGAAAATAATTTTGAGTTCTAAATACCAAAAAATGAGTTATTCTCTGAATAACAATCCCCAAAAAATAATTTCTATCGTACCAAACACAAAAAATGACTTATGTCCATCAAGATTATAATTTCTGCAGCGTTATATACTCCAATTTATCCTTAGAAGTTGTAAGTTGCCCCGCGTTCTTGTGATTAAACTTGGCAACTTTAGTCTTTAGGTTCTTTGGTAATATATGAGTTTATTTGATGTAGAAGATGAGCTTCATTGGTTCTTCACTTCTTCTGATCAACCCCATTCACTGATCCTTTTGGTTATACTCCACCGACTTACCTAAATTAATGAAAGGCACAAATACATGTTCTAAAATTTTCAAACTTTTGGAACATATTTCAGATTTTGCTTGTTGAACGTCAATGCAACTATGTATTTGTTATTACTAGTAGTTAATTTTACAAGTTAGAACCAAAAAGACAGATACAAATTGCAATCTTAAAGAATTGAGAGGAGGTATCCTATATTAGAACAATCTACCAGAGTAGATCGAATGTATAGTCCTGAATATAATTAGTTATTGTCAATTCAAATTTATCTTGTATAAGTTCGAATTCTAGGACTCTTTCATTGAGTTTTACTTGCATAAGTTGGAACTCCAGGACACGGTCCTGAAGTTTCATTTACAACACTTCGAATTGTAGGAATATTTTTGGAATTCATGTTGCTCTTTTTCAATTACTTTGCCTCCATTTTAAGCTGTGGTGATCTTTCAAGTACTTTGCAAATGCTGGCTGTATTTCAGTTAACAATCCTAAAAGTGGCTACCTTTTTGTCTGTGGAAGGGCTCTGAGCCCATGACCTCAGCCTAACTCACATATCACAAACTGCGTTCCCACCATTAAAACAAAGTCCCCTAGGCCATTTAGCTGCTTAATTATAAATGTAAATTATTGCAAATGCGCATATCAATCCACAATTTGTCTGTAATAATACTGGAATGGAGTGTTATAGAACACGTTTACCACCTATTGGCGCCAGTTGGTTGAAACTTCCCCTTTATGTAGGTTGTGGACATCCCCGATGACTTTCCTTTTAAGGTTCAAGATAAAGCAGGAAAAAGAGTTATTGTTCTTACGAGAGATTATGGTGAAGAGACCATAAATATAGTAGTGGACATGCCTAATTCCAGATGTGAAAATGTTGAAGGTGATGCGGTTAACAGTGAGGAAGAGAGTGAGCCACAACCTAGTATTCCATTGTCTGTCACTGTGTCAAAAGAAAATGGCTTGTCACTAGAGTTTGATGTGAGAGCTTTTCCAAATAAAATTTCAATTTGTGGCATGTGCATCAAGGAGCCAAAAAGTTCGAGCAATCAGCTAGACTATAGAGGGCCTGCTTTCTCGTAAGTACTTATCTATTGTATGATAGTTGGAGTTGCTTTGGAGCCACTTTCTTACTATACTGCTCGGACTCCTTAAAAACACTGCAGGGTGTGTCGGATCCTCCAGAAGTAGTGCATTTTTAGAGAGTCCGAGCAACATAGCTTTCTTATACTGATTATCCAAGTTGTGTTGTCTTCTTTTCAGATTTCTAAATGAAAGTCTTCAGAAGTCTGTCTATGAATATCTTGAAGCCAGAGGGCTGACGGGCAGCACTGCTAACTTTATGCTGGAGTATGTAATTTGCAAAGACACCAAGGAATATATCCGGTGGCTTAGAAACATCAAGAATTTTGTCGAGAACTAGCATCCTTTTTCATGGATATGTAGAACCTGGTGAGCCTAACTGTTTTCATTTCCAGTTATTAGTAATAGAGCAATGATTTCTAAGATATGCTCAGTCTTTTGCTAAATATGTTTTTCTATCTTTTACTTTTCTAGTTGATGGTGTTCTTACTGAAGACGATAGACGATGATGGATGGAACGTCAAAGTTGGTAAGAAATAGCAATAGTTATAGTCACTGCAAATTCTTTGCAGTAGTACTGGCTATAATAATTAACATCAATGGAGGCAATCCTTGTATAAATTAGAGCATTTTTGTGGATTTGTTGGATTAGAATTTTCCTCAGGCAATTCATGTATCCTTCAGACGAAAATAATAATGTTATTGTATGAATTGGGCAACTTTCTTAAGCTGTAGCATACAGATATCAACTTAAAGATACAAAATTACACACATTCTATTAGAAATCAATAAATCGCAAGGCATAAGTTATGTCTTATAAGGCATACGTTCAATTTCAGAACATTATGCTTTAAGAAATTCACAACTACAAATTATGTTTTATAAGTGCATAACTAAGCTCCTACTCAACTTATGCTCGTATATGCCTACATTCAGTTTCAGAACCTTATGCCTTAAGAGAACTTGCGAAATTCGGTCACAATTAAGAATACTTTTGACTCATAAATTTTCATTAAATGAGAAGTACAGACAAAATGACTAACCTGGGCATTCCTTGCAAAAACTTGAAATATGTACACTTTATATTTAATATTAACTATACATATACTATAAATACCTATGCACAAACATCAACAGCCAGCATGTATATATAATGTATATTTTGGCCATGTTAGTAAACTAGAGGGGCGAAGTATACATTTACGTAAGTTTTCCTTTTATTTTTGCTTAATTTATTACTTTCTTCGTTCACTTTTACTTGTCACACTTTGACTTGATACACCCGTTAAAAAATAATTATTGATATAAGTATTTTATCAAACTATCCCTATTAAATGATGTCTTGAAAAATATGTATTTAATGCTAAGGATAAAACATGAAAAAAAATTATTGTCTATTCTTGATATGTCAAAAGTGATAAGTAAAAATGAAAATATATTTTAGGAATAAGTGACTAGTAAAAGTGAACGGAGGGAGTATATTCAACAATTTTGTTTTTTTTTTCGCCATCTCCAACTAGCGTGTAAGTTTTAGGCAAAAATAAATAAATAATAATCTTGCATCTATTTCATTGATTTTCTTGGTAACATCCTTGAAATTACCTTTATATGTAATTTCCAAGTGTTTTCCTGGAAGTAGTACTCTATTTAACTCCAACTAAATTGTGTACACATATATAACTTGACTAAAAACTGAAAAGAAAAAGATTTCCACAGGAAAAATGTACCTCTAACATGTCCACTGAGGCGTATTCAGGATTTCGAAAGTACTAAAATGTATCTAAAATATATATTTAATTGGTTTAACCTTTAGGTTCTTAATATGAACTGTGAAATTTTAAAAATTATAGATTCAAAATATATAATACTACTAGTTTTAAATTTTAATATACACATTTGATTTAATTATATAAAAATGTTACGGTGCTAAAAAATTTAGGAATTTTTAATATAACACACTTGAAAATTTTAAAAGATTAAAGAAAAAAAAATCGTTAAAAGAGTGTTACCGATAACCACTTGGAGAGGTGTTACTAACAAAAACAAGATAGATATAAGACCTAAATTTCTATCTTCACTTAGAGAGGCGCACTCAATCATCATCGTATTATTATATAATACTTTAAACATGAATTTACACATTTATATTTAAATAATTTAAAAAAAATATAACACTATTATATATGACCTAGAGAAATCGGAGAGTATTGATTCACGTGAACCGACGGAAGACTCGGCCTCTCTCTAATTTCTAAATACTTTCTTTTCTGAAATTTCTAAGGGATTTCTCGAAGGACATCGTACTACTCTCTTAATAATAATATCAACTACCAATCTGACGTTATTAATGGTTCAGTACTTTTTTATTTACTTTCATTTTAATTTTTATTTGCAATGCTAGCTAGGTCTAATCCACATTAAAAGAATAATTCAAAGAAAATCAAACAATAGTGTTAAACAATGTGTGTATATATATAGTAGCCCATGCAGGTTCGGTTGAACCCAAAAATCGTTTAGAAATCGGAGGACCTTTAGTACTGTACTCTACCCCGAATCAATAGTCTTCGCGCCAAGCAAAACCGTCCTTGCTCAAACAATTTTATTTGGATTAAATTTTTTATTAAATGTATTTCTTTTCTCACTGATTCAATCAAAATACCTAAAAGAATAACCAATAAACATTTTTTCACTGAAAAATTCAGTGGAAAAAAATAGTGATTTTTACTAATGCTAGTGATGAAAGTATAATATAGCACGAAGTTAGCTTCTATATATGATCTAATATGGTAAAAATATTCATACTAAAATCACTTTGAATATAATATTACATGTAAAAGAACAGAATTAATAACAAATATAGTAAATAAACTTTCACAATACGCTTCATTATTAAATCCAAATTTTGGTACCATTTAGTTGAGAGTCAACACCATAGGAGACTTTGCAGTGTTGAAACGTTCCTGCTCAAATTATAACAAGATAAAACACAACTTGCAAATATAGTATTTTTTGCACGACATATTAATTTTATTTTCAAGAAAAATATCAAATAGCAGAAGGTTCCACTGATATTTCCAAGAATCAAAAAGGAATTTACATGTTATAGTTGAAAATTTAAGTTCTATGAGTATCAGTCTTTAATATTCTTATCTTGAACCCATTATACAATTAAAATTATGAGCTCATATCCACTGGTTATTGCAATTTTACTGAAATTTTAAACACAAATTTATACTTCGCATAGAAAATATTAAATTTATATAAATTATTCAATATCTAGTAGTTGTAGTATTATTCAGAGAGTTTCTTGTCCTTCGGTATCTGTTATTTTATTGCATTTCAATTATCATACTATATGGTTATAATTTATTTATTTTCAAAATGCTTTGACATACTCTCTATAGTATTTTGCCGTGATTTCTTCACTTTTGTTAATTAAGTTTTTTTGGCCAAAAGCCTATCAAAAACAACCTCTCTACCTCTCACGATATGAGTAAGGTTTGTGTATACCTCTCCTCATACCCCACTTATGAAATTACACTGAATATATTGTTGTGGCAACTAGTTAACAACATGAGTAAGATCTGTATATACTCTATCTTCTCCTCATACCCCGCTTATAAAATTATACTGAATATATTATTGTGGCAACTAGTCTAACAACATGAGTCATCAGCAACCCTCCAAATTAAATCATATGGGAAGCATCCTAGTTGTTGCTGATGTATAATTATAAAGACAATTTCTAGTCGATGTAAAATTAAAAAAAAGTGAAAGACTTCGAATTATAACACTATAAATTAAAGTCTTCAATCGTCTTCTTCTTCTTGGAATTATTAAGTTCCATACAATTCAATTTCCATCCTCTAAGCTAGCAATCAATTTTTTTTAATTAAAAAAATGACACTTATCCCAACAACCATTCAACATTTTACCCACAAACAACATCCAATAGTACTACACGATGATACCATAAACCCTAAATATTTATGTGAGGGTTGCATGACTTATGGTTTTGGTACAAGATATCATTGCCATGATTGCACCTTTAATCTACACGAAGATTGTGCAAAGTGTCCGCAAATCATATGGTCTTTCATGCATCCTAACCACCCACTCAGGCTCGTTGAGCGCGATCGCCTGAGTGGTGATCGCACTTGCAACATATGTCGTGGCCTAATTGAAGGCCTATCTTATAGGTGTGAGCGTTGTGAATTTAATGTTCACCCTATATGTACTCTATTGCCGGAAACACTCAATCATATCCTACATCAGGTAACCTATAGCTAGAAATTCATAATATTTTTTCTGTCCTAATTTATGTGATCGTTTTTTTTTTTTAGTTAGTTTTAAAAAATTAGAATTAAATGAGTAAAAGTGCTCAACCTTGGTTTTTTTCCCATTAACCTTTAATTTTAGTGTGCATTATCGTTTGTTTAGCTTTTAATTTTGAAAAAGAAAAAAAAAAAGATCTAGGATTCTATGAAATTCTAGGGTTGTATAAGAATTAACTTAGGATTTATTGTGGGATTGTATAAAATTTTAGGGTTGTATAAAATTATAGGGTCATGGGGAAATGAAGAAAGGGGGAGAAGGATTTGAAGTAAAAAATAAATAAATTGGTAAGTTGAATTTGCTGTTATAGATGCTAGGCGGATCGACTTTATGGGTTTTGTAAGCTTCCATGTGCCTGTTGTCGATTGATTTTGAAATATTTGATCAACTCATCATCCAGGTGTATTTTAATACGAACAGAATGATAGTTTAAATAGGTAAATGAATGATTGAGATATGAAACTTGAAAAAAAGTGATAATTAAGATATGTTTTAACCATAACTCAAAGAATTATCAAGTAAATACTATTCATGGAGTTTATTTAGAAACAAAATAAGATTTTGTATTATAACTTATTTGGTGACCTTTTTAGACATTCAAAAATTAGGTGAATAATGCAACTATATGTGTTAATTTGGATTACTTTATAATTATCTACATTCAAAATTGATTTTAATGCATTAATATTGCCCTAAAATGATCATTTATGTAATTAACTCTCTTTTATTATAAGAAACTATATATAAAAATTTGGACCAATTATAGTTTAACTCTTCAATGTCCAATTAAAAAATTACCTGTCAAGATCTATCATATATATGTGGTTGCCAACAAGTGTTCTTTTAATTTGATGATCATGATATTATCATTAATATTTCAGCGGCATCCTTTAAGGCTATTGGAATCGACTGAACAAGAAATTACTTGTGCTGTTTGTAGAGGAGCATGTAACCCTTCTTCATGGCGCTATAGGTGTGCACTGTGTAAATTTGATATTCATATAGGTTGCGTGGCAATACAATGTCAAAATCCAACCACCCATCGAGGGATTCCTATGTACGTTCCACCGTCTATATTACCTCAACAACATTATTTTTTTGGTTATCCTAGTCCCAATCATTTTCCTGGTCCATCTAATATGAACCATTATAACTACAATATGCCACAATATCCACAACTATACCAACAACATCAAGGTCATGGGCAGGCACCGACTCATTATAGTGGAAATTATGGTGTAAATTATGGCGGACGAATTAGTCAAGTGATGTTTAATTTGGTGAAAACAATTGCGACTGGGGTGATTTCCAATGTGATATTTGGGGTGGGTGTGTCTCCATTTCTTGGATCTTGATAATGTAAAAGTGTATAATTTCATCCTTAGCTATGGAAAGTGTAATGCTATGCAAAAATAAAATAAAATTTTAAATTCACTTTGTGTGGTAAAACTTTTTGTTGGATTTTTCCAGTTATATATTAAGACAATTAAATAGATATTTCCTTATTTTGGAATTTTTTACTTTTTCCGTTGCTTTTTGGTTGTCATAGTTTTCTTTTTGAGAGTTCTTAGCTATTAGTTGTGTAAATTTCATGTTTGTGAGATAAAAAAATTGAACCTAGAATTTGCGGACCCAAAAATGTAAGATATAGATCCATTTTTCGTTCTACAAAAGAAACCTCACCGCAATAAATTATATCAACCGTGTGAATCATATAGTAAATTATTTAAATAAAAATCTACTCGAAAAACGAAAAATATCACAGATAAAATAAACGTGACAACACACAAACACATGCATTACTTCCCTCAAAGAAACGGCAACGACACCAACAAAACGATGATGACATAGTATACATAGTTTCTATTGACTAATCAATTTATAATAAGGTCAATTGTGTAGAAAATTAAATGTGGAGTTTTGTTGGTTTATACTTTTAAACTATCCAAGTATTTATTTTGTGAAATGCTTTTTGTAATTTCAACATTTAATGAAAGTGTGGAATATCACTATGATCTAAAATGACAAAAAAATAAATTAATTTCCACGTGTATGCGTATATAATATTGGGAAAAAGAATATATCATATATTTGCCTATTTATTATTGAAAAAGATTTAATATTGCCATCTATTATATACATTATATCTATATATACAGCGGCAGAGTAAAAAATTTAGTAAAAAGTGTGTAAATTTTCTTAGATTCTCTTTTGATTAATTACATCGATCCTGTCCTCAATAGATTATAATTACATAATCATGAGTAATTAAGTCTTTATCCCTAGTGGAAAGTGTAATATTGAAATGGAGTAAATTACTATAGGATAGATAAGGTACATACGTGAAGAATGTTGAGTTGAATAAATTTTAAAAAATAAAATATACCGTGTATATAAAAAATTATATGAAGTGTTACTTCATATACGAATACATTAAATCTTCAATATTCTTAGCGAAATTTTTAACCTCACCACTGATTTTTGTTAAACAGTTACCATAAATGAGATTGAAAATAAAATCAAATACATCAAGAAGCAAAAAATGAAGATAGGTCCGTCCCAAATATCATGTTAGAGAACACTCCAATTCCGAGTGTTTTCACCAAACCAAACATCCCTCGCCCAATTCGACCACCACCATGATGAGTCTGAGCCTGCCCATGGTTGTGATGTTGTGGTTGTGGCATGTAGTTGTGGTGCATGTTAAGTGGACTAGGAAAATACGAAATTCCATAAGCATAACCATCGAATCCAGATGGTGGAAGGTACGTTGGGATTCCTCGATCCGTTGTTGTTCTCTTTTCGCATTGTATTGTCACACAATCTATATGAATATCAAACGCACAAGGTATACACCTATAACGCCATGAAGAAGCGTTACATGCTCCTCTATAAATAACACATGTTCCTGATTCAGTCGAGCCCAATAACCTTAAAGGATGTACCTGAATTTATGACAATCATCATGTTAATTAAAATGATTGCACAATTATACATCCCTTTCTAAGTTGTGATGCACATCATAGATATTAAACACCTAAAATCCAATTGGTCAAAATTTGGGGAAACTAATTTATATTGTTTAGCATGTGTGAGATAGTTATTGAAGTTTTCAGGAGTGATATTCCTCCCTCTCACTACAAATTTTAATACCAATTGATTGACTATCTGAATTTTTACGTTGATTGGGGGTTAATTACTCACCACATAATCCCCCCCTGTCACGATCCGAGCCTACACCCTGGACGTGGCCGGCACTCGAGAACGATTGCTGGTCCCCAAGCGAACCCTCATCCTGGCTGACTACAAGCGGAAGACTAACTCAAGCATACAAAAGCTTAAAAACTGAATAAAAAGAATATATTCAACTCGCCATAAAATAGGCAACTTAAGTCTTTAAAACATTTAAC
>JAJONR010009366.1:0-39541 GCA_029582245.1 Solanum etuberosum
CCCCCCCCCCCCCCCCCCCCCCCCCCCCCCCCCCCCCCCCCGCACAACTTATAGCTCCACCTGCATAGTTAGCTGAGATTATCTGACATGGTCTCTATTATTGCTGATTTGTTTCTGAAATAATGACTAAAAGATTTTCCGTCTTTCAGTTTCTGTACAGCTGTACTCTCCAAAGCGCCCAATGGTCGATGTAGCTGAAGTATTTTTATGGCTTATGGCAGTTGCTACCATATTATGTGCTTCTTATTGGTCTGCATGGCGTGCCAGAGAAGCTGCAATTGAGCAGGACAAGCTCTTAAAAGTAAAGTCACAAACATTCCTCTCCCTCTCCTATTTATTATTCCTGCTCTTTAGCAGCATCCCATGTATTTTACGATTTTGAAGCATGAAACTCACTGCATCTTTCCTCAGCAGTTTGGTTGAAATATGTATCTTAAATCTCACAGGATGGCTCAAATGAATGCAATGTCACAGAGGTGTCTCGTTCCGGTGTTGTGCTGGAAATCAACATAATATCAGCAGTTCTGTTCGTGGTGGTTGCATCCTGCTTCTTGATTATGCTTTACAAATTGATGTCCTCCTGGTTTATAGAGGTTCTAGTGGTTCTATTCGCCATTGGGGGTGTTGAGGTATGTCACACCAATAGAAGGAGACTTAATTCAAGGGTAGCAATACATAAGATTTTACGCAAATAACAAGACCCTAAATATGAATGGAAATCAGGACGTTTTCTTTTTCATGTCACAATTCCTTTCATATTTGTTTCCATTATAATTTCATCCATAGGTGACCGCTTTCGATAATCTATCTGAGTTAAGAACTTGCTAGCACATCCTTCACATGTAGGAAAGACGTGAATGGATTGAATGAGGTTAAAATCATTCTATCTTCATGCGGACAATATTTGAAGTAACACCTTTCTCACATTGTCCTTACAGGGTCTACAAACTTGTTTGGTCGCTTTGCTATCATGGTATGTATCTTATTGGTGCTATTCATACATTATTTTCTTAGCTACAGTGTGCCAAATGCTCCACTAAGCAAAACCATGTTTGCGTTGTTTTCAGGAGAAGTTTTTCAGAAAAGTTTTCTGAAAGAACTAAAGATTTTGTTTAGTTGTTTTATAGAAGTTTGTTAGAAATTAATTAAGAAAACTTCCTCAAATATCTTTTTGATAAACTGTCCAAGCAAACGCTATGTAAACTAGAAAAGCTAGCAAAGCTTTCCAGAAAACAAGTGGTTGGAAAGTGAAGTTTCAAATGTGGAGGGTTGAGTAGGTTGGCTGATTTCATAGCCGCATATTTTTGTTCTGAACATCATCCATCATCACTAGAAAACAAAGGAAAAACATCTCTTGCTTCAAGCAAATTCTCATTATTCTTACTTTTCCAACTGGCGGTCAGCTCTCTTCTTTTTGGCTTCAGAAATTCTGTTGTAAGACTGCTCCAAGAAAGACCAAGAATGAAAATCAATCTGTAATTAGGCAGCTGTGCATGGAAAATAAATACAAGTTTCACATCAACTTATTCAATTGCATTTTTAGATCTTGTTAAAATTCTATCTAGGATTCAAGGCCAGAAGCCTAATTAGTTAGAGTGATATCAAATAGTGGATATGAAGCCCCAGTCATTGGTTTGAAGCAAGTTTAGAGCTAGTTTCTCTCTTTCTTTGGCACCACTAGCACAACGTATTTTTCTGTTTCTGACGCTCTGTGATATGTTCTGCAATCCTGGCCCTTGGTAATATTGACCTGTGGTTGCATTGTGCATAGATCTTGATCATGTGATAATAAATACAAGTGAGATTCTTGCAGGTTTTGGTGGAACTGAATGTAACATCATTTTGTTGTCTTTCAAAACTCTTATAATAGCTTTCTTGGAAGTCAATAAATTAAAAGGCAAAATGGAAAAGGAATTTCTTGCTCTCTAACTTCACATGTTATCCCCCTCAATGTTTTACATCACACTTTTCAAGCATTAACCGCAATTATATTTTCTATCATAAACGGCCACAATCATACACAACAGTAGCAGTCACATTAGCATTACACTTTCGTTCTTTTGAAAGTCTGTTTCCATAAACCTGCCTTTTGAGAGGCATTTACCTTCTTACCATACCTATATAGGAAGAAAGGCTTTTACCATCTCAACTTTTGACTGTACCATTGTTTTAAACTTCTCTCAACCAGAAACACCAACCATTTATGAGTGGCAAAAAGAAAGATTACGGTCGCTCTTTCTTCAAAACATTACAAAGATTACGGTTGTTGCTGTAAATCATGCAACATCTGTTGTTTAAACACGATCACAAACAGTAACGCATGATGTTCCTTTTTAATAACGATTGGGGCATGTGAAATGTTGTCGTTGATCTTTTTACATCCTTTCATGTGTGATGGGTCTACTAGTTCCCACCAGAGTAGTACTAGTTATTAAGGTCCAGCTTTGCGTGCTTTGATGAAAGTCACTGTGGCTTAGACCTTCACTGTAAAGGACAGCTGTACAGGAGCATTACCAAAATGCCTTTTATCCTTTTTTTCCTTTTCTTTTGCTGGGCGGAGGGGGTACATGGTCCCCTTGAGCACCATGTACTCTTTCAGATCACCCTGGGCGTGTGCTCTTTCATTGTGGCGGATTATATACACCTTTTTATCAATTGTTTTTGTCAGTCTTTGCTACTAAATTCTTATTTGTATTTTTCTTGAAATAAGATTTAAGTTCATTTACATGCCACAACTCAAGTTGCTGGTGGTTCTTAGAAGTGTAGCTAACATTCATTATATATAGTTTCAGATGGTTTGAACGTTTTGGACAGTCATACATTAAAATTCCTTTTCTGGGACCTGTTTCATATCTGACGCTGGCGATTTCTCCATTCTGCATAGCCTTTGCAGTTCTGTGGGCAGTTTACCGTCATATCTCCTTTGCTTGGATAGGTCAAGATATACTTGTAAGCATTGTTGCATTTTCACACTATTCCTTTGTCTAATATCATCTCAGTTGCTTGTATCTCCTCTATTTCCTTATTTTTTCTTCACAGTTTTAGCCCTGACCTATTGGTTAGAGAGTTGCACTTATCTAACAATGATTTTCTTTTTTCCTTTTCTTTTATGGGCTTGGGTGGTGGGTGTGAAACCACTTCTTACCACCTGCTTTTGATTTAATCTTCTTGGTTAGTGGGAATGTTAAGGTGAACATATTATGATGGAGCTAACAAATTTATAGAAACAAAATTTTACCTCGTCAAAAAAGCCTATTCTTCCCATCTGCCCCAGCCTTGGTGGGCAAAGTCACCTGACCTGTTGCTGGTGGGAGGTGGCAGGTATCCCGTGGAATTAATCGAGGTGCGAGAAAGCTGTCCCGGATACTACAGTTTTTAAAAAAAATAAATATTCCAGAGCAGTAAACCCTTTCTGTGTGCTACAAAAGAAAAAAAATATCTTTTGCAGATGCTGTCTTAAGGATGACACGATATGCTTAAAAAGAGTAGACATGTTTTTTATTTTATTAAGACAGTAGGTAGGTGTTTAAAAATGTGGTTGTGAGGGGGGAAATGGAAGCTTTCTTCTATATTATCAGATTACTGGTAACATCTTTGCTCTTGAATTGACCTACCTTTGTGCTTGAATTCTTTTCATCTTTGGATTTCAAGAGAATAATATTGGCTTCTGCTTTTTTTTTTTTACGGTGTTCTTTCTTTGAGTTGTCAAGTTCTGTTCTCATTGTCTTTTGTTCTCTTGGAACTACTGTACTTCTGGTGCAATTTCCTGTTTCCTGTAAGAACTTTTGATGATTTAAATCTGTAAACATTTTATTCTTTTCCAGACACTTGGAAATATGTTTTTTGTTCACCCTGCGACACGGGGGTGTGTTAGGCATATTTTTCAGTGTCGGAATATCAACTCCTATTCTTTGGTTACCACTACTTTCAATAGGTATGATTATATATCTAGACACTAGGGAGAGCCACCCCAACCCCCAAGCTGAAGGAGAAAAGGAAAATAGGGTAACTTGATAATTGGATAGCTCTATTTTTATTCTTAATAGTATTGACTCAAGGTAATGGATTGATGATCTCTCTTAACTAGGGTATTGCATTGATCATCACGGTTCTCCAGGTTGTGCAAATTCCAAACCTCAAGGTAAAACAATTCATGCTGCTGTTTTTTATTGTGTTACAGCTTTACAGTTTATGTAATGTTTTGGCTTTAGGAAATTGAATATTCCTGGACTCTCTCATTAATGCTTGAAATTTTACTGTGGATGAGCAATGTCTTAACGCATTGTGGTATCCCTGTTCTCGACATCAACTATTAAGTAGATAAGTGCTCCCCCAAAACCTAAACTCTAAAGAAGTTAACCTTTTACTTCAGTAGAAATTCTATTTTTGCTTTTCAATTGTCAACAACTCATAAGAAACAAGGAGAGAGTATGGAGAAAGTTTTGAATCACTTTGACTGACTTCTTTATATATACATTAAAATACAGAGAGTTACTGCTAAGTAATCTCAATTACCCTTTAATTACTTAATTCTTCTTAAGCTCAAGAAGTTTATCAAATGAGTACAGTCCCTATATTGATATGAATGTGACTCACTTTAGAGCCACTAAAATGCTTATTAAACAAATCAGTGACCTGCTCTATTTATTTGGAGAAGAGGGATAGCTCAAGTGAAAAGCCCCGCCACCTCCAACCTTAAGGTTGTGGGTTCAAGTCACTAAGGGAGTGAATTACCATATAAAAAAGTATTTGTAGAAGAGGTTTAGAAATATGAGATCATGGTTTCAGAATCCATCATTTGTAGTCATCTCACTTCTCCTCCTCCTATTGGGAAAATGCTTCACGGCTGGTTTCTCTGCAGTTTATGTTGTATCTCTTTTGTCCTGCAGCCAAACAACTATAAGAAAAAAGCAACAGTTTTTACTAATACTTGGTTCAGGAATTATCTTCTACTGGGTTGATTTATTGGTCCTTCTAGACTTGAATTCTTGGTGAGTAGTGCAAAGATTATCAGTATTACTGGCAGTCTGACATTATCCTTTATTTTCCTTGACTGTATCAGGTGGGAACAGTTCTTCTGAGTTGTTCTTTATTGTATGACCTTTTCTGGGTGTTTCTTTCCAAAAGTTTGTTCCATAACAGTGTGATGATAGTGGTAAGCTCTTTATTTGCTTGTAGAGTTTCTTATTTGTGTTGTTTGTGTACTTTTTTTCCCTGTTATCAGTTATCAGTATGATGCTTTGACTGTTGCTCTGGAAATGTGATCATTTTCTCTGTTGTAGGTTGCACGAGGTGATAAAAGCGGAGAAGATGGCATTCCTATGTTACTGAAAATCCCACGGTTGTTTGATCCTTGGCATGGCTACAGTATCATTGGGTTTGGTGACATAATTTTACCAGGTTTACTGGTAGCATTTTCTTTAAGGTTTGACCATGGAGCTGAATGAAACTATTTTGTGTTTGTTTTGTTTTTATTTTTATTTTCTACCTTGATGTGGTTCCATCAAACCCCATATTTCTTGGAGGCTTCAATTTTATTTTCAGTGTACTTATTTTTCCATCCTCCAAAAGAGCCTATGATTGCCTCTGTGAGACATGGCTGCATAATTAAGTGCTTCCATGTTGAATATTTCTGATTCTTCAGATGGGCAATTTAAGTTAATCTCAAGACTTAAAAGAAAGATTGAATATTAGGTTATCATTTTAAATGATGAATGCTTGTAAGTTCAAAAAATTAAAGCAGTCAAAAGCTTTATACCTTTGTTTTTGTTTTTGTTTTTCCCAACAATTTTGTTCTTTGTTGCAGGTACGACTGGCTGTGTAATAAGAGACTTCGAGATGGATACTTCTTGTGGGCTATGCTTGCTTATGGTTTAGGTATTGATTCTTCAAAAAATGGGAGTAAACTTATTTAGTGCAATGTACTTTTGATTGTGACCAAATGAAACAGCATTTTCTTGTTGTCAATAGAAATGCTTGCTGGTTGGTGTTTTCTATGTTTCATCCCTCTCTCTTTCTCCCTTCTCTTCAGCTCTTTAATCTGAAATAGCAGGGGACTATCTCACAGAGATATGCAACTCGATCATGGTTAAGTGATCAACTGCAGTCATGCTACTCGGTTTATGCCATTTTCCTACTAATAATAAATAATTCAATTCAAAGTATTTCAGGCATTAGGCGAAGTTTGAGGAGTGATATGTTGTCAGTGTCTGAGTTTGATATGTATGTATTTTACCATGTCAAGAGAAGTTAATATGTTTTATGTAAACAGCCGAACTATTGCATATATATGATGTATTAGCATCCGTTTGTACTGTTGATCAGTGTTTTTCAAGATTTAGAACCCTTGCAAGTCTCTGTTTGCCTGTTAATTCTTTTTTTCCTTTTACAGGTTTGCTCACTACATATGTGGCATTGAATTTGATGGATGGTCATGGTCAACCTGCTTTGCTTTACATTGTTCCTTTCACACTAGGTATGTTACAAGAAGCACAAAAAACACCTCTCATAATGGAGCAGCCAAGCCGATAACGTTTGATTCTAGTGATAGTCTACCACTGTGCACTATAATCGACACCACAAACACACATAGGGTCACTCCATGTAAAAGAAGCGAGAATTAACATTGGAACGGATGAGTGTAAAGAAAAGGACCTTCAAGTCTAGAAGCTAGCTTATGAGGTGAGGGATTATCCAAAATCATCATTTTAAGGAGATGAAAGTTCATTTCCTCAACTAATATAAGACATTCTATCATCCCCACGCCAAGGGCCTAATATTATGAAATCTCTTCCACAATCTACAAGGTGTAAATTTATTTGCAACATCTTCCTGCACAAGCAACTCGATTCTGGATTTACTCGTGGAGGGAAATTGTTTTAGTTATTATTTATGTTCATCTTTTTTTCTTTTTTTTTCATTTGAGAAGAGAGAGGCTGAAGTTATGAGACACCAGTTGAAGAATGAATCTTAAGTAAAGAAAGCTTACGTTCAACAGGCTTAAGAGTGGGATTAGAACTAAGTCAGTGTCTAGATGGCTGAGGGAGAGATGAGGGAGCCCATAGTGGCATGTGGGGCTATTGTATTTTGAGAGAGAGAAGCCCAGAGCAATAGAATAGGTTGGGGAGCAGTCGTGAAAATGGTGGGTGTTGGTCAAAGGTTATGAACGAAAAGACGAGGGGTATTAAGAGAGGAGAAGAATGAGGAATTCACAGTAGAGAGTACTACTCTGGCTCTTGCTCTAATACCATGTAAAGGAAATGAACTTTGGATCTAACTGAACTTCAAAAGCTACCTCACGAGGGGAGGAATGAGGATTGCCCAAGTCTATATAAGTAGACCACTAGTCCATTTCCCAACCAATGTGGGATCCCCACTCTTAACACTAAACAATAAAAGCTTGAACTTTTCATTTTCTATGTTAGTGCTCATCACTTTAAACATCTGTTATTGCTCATGTTAGGCACATTTTTGACGCTGGGAAAGCAAAGAGGTGATCTCAAGCATCTATGGACAAGAGGAGAGCCAGACAGGCCTTGCCCGCATGTCCGGCTTCAACCAGAGTAACTAGATAGTAGACAAGCCATCAATCTGTAATCCACGTATAACTCTGATTTCTCCATATACACGTTGGCGTACATAAGAGTAAAATCGTACAAGAGGGTGGAACTCTGAAGATAGCTGGACACTTTAGTAGACTGCCCTTGTTGTGAACGCCGAGCAGAGACATATCACTGCTTAGCAGAAAAGCTGAGATGTATAACTTGTAGTTTAAAGTAGAGTTGCAAAGTCGTGTACTGCCCGTGCACCTGCCAAGCTTCATGCCTTAAGCTGTTCAAATCCTGTCACCAACAGGCAGTAGCTGTAATCACGCTTCTTTGGAGGAAGCCAGTGTGCAGTAATTTCATCTATAGTAGGAAAAGAAGAAAACTTTTGTATAACACAACTTGTTTTAGCTTATGTTATGCAGCTTTTGTACTAACTTGAGGGCTGTTCAGTGAACAGTAGCTGTTATTTACTCAACTATGGTCTTGTTTCTTTGAGCTGAAATCATTTTATTAGTAAGTTCTGTTTACATTTCTAGCAACATTATCATATGGTGAGCTTGCCAGAGTTTGAAAAAAAAATTGGCATCTGTTAGACTAGTTTTACTCTTTATTCGAGCTTGATATCAGCTGTAATTTGCAAGATGATTTGGAATTTGGGACCCTCACGACAAACATGTTTTACACAACACATAAATTAAGTGATAATATATGTCCAAATGCATATTATATATTCATTGATTTGATATAATCGTTCGATACATTTTAAATTTTTTGCCATTAAAATAATGATTATGGTTGAGTTGCCAAAGGCCCCAAAAACACAAAAGCAGCAACATTATCATCAACGGCATGTGCGACCGTTAGCGTTGATTTTCGTGAAACACCTTTTGAAACTTTCTCTAACGTACCCTTCTTTTATAGGAATAGTACATATTATGACTTCAAAGTTTTAAAACTTACATTCTCTCTACTTTAGTACTTCCCATCGTCCCAAGTTATGTGACACATTTCAAATTTCAAATAAATTTATTTTTTATCGTAATTTTTTCATATATTTTTTAAATATTTTGGATTGTCAATTTTGTGACTTATAACATTTTTTTATGTAGTTTACAAATATATAAATTTTATTTCAAAAAAATTGAAGATTTCATGTGCAAATTCTCTGTCAAAGTTAAATTGTTTAACTCTCGAAAAATAAAATGTGTCACATAAATTGAGACACTGAAAGTAATTCCTAATCGAGGATCCTTTTGCTTTTTTGCTTTTCCAGTCCATGTTTGTTTTTGTTTTTTCTTGATTTATAATAGTATAGTATTAGATAAGGTGATAAAATCTAAAGGGCTTCTTTTTAAGAATTGAACGTTACATTTAATTCAAATCTTGACTTATCAGAGTAAGTTTCAACTTTGTCCGATTACGATAAACACAATCACCATTTACACCAACAACGATTACTACCAACCACCAATCACCATATATACGATAATCACGATCATCTGTCACAACAACACAACCATCACCATCACCAATAAGCAACACCAAATTGTGTGCATGCCACTCACTAGGACTCTGCACCAAATGATTTTGAATTTGTGAATCAACTTTAAATAGTTTAAAATTAAGATAAAACAAGATTAGCTAATTACATGTTGATTAGTACAAATTGTGAAAATGGATTAAATTAGTAAAACTTTAGAAAAAGGTTTGTTGTTCAATGCAAAATGAGTATGACAGCTCAACTGACCTGACCCCTCACTTGTTTCTCTTTTTATTGCTACATTTTTCCAGAAACATCTAGCCTAATGGTGCTCTTTAAACTTTATCACACACAAAACTAAAGAGAAAAAGCAAAAATAATTAATATAAAAAAGAAAAGAAATGGACCAAAGAGACAAATATACTTGAGTATGAAAAGAAGAACTTTACCTAAAATTAAACTTCCCTCCCTAATTCCCATTCTTTCTTTTTCTTCATGTCCTTTTCTTTTTTACATGATTTACACTTTACTCCACCCTCTTATTTCCTTGTTTTAACAGCTAAGCATTTACTTTACATGGTGTTTCAAGTCATAGATTTTTTCATATTGCTTTAAACTGAATTTGGCAAAACATTGATTCTTTAAGTAATTATGTTTCTTTTTCCTATTTATGTCCTCATTAGAGTTAAAAAAAAATAAAAAATCAAATGCATATTCATTAATTTCATTTACATAGCTAAAGTATGGAATTCTGCACTATTACGTCTCAAAAAGAAATTACACTGAAATACAATAGTCACCATTTTTTACTTACTTACTTGACTAGAAAATTATGTAGTCGCATGATAGTTTGCTAGATTTATATTTTATATAGATAAGTTTGAGCGTGATAATAATATGAATAATTTGTTATTTTGATGGTAACTAATGAATGGCTATCAACAATTGACAAATAAACCTTGCTTTACTTATACAAAGAAATCAAATTATGAGTTTTCTTTTCAAAAAGTAATACACTTGATAAACATGGAATGATTCTATATGCATGGCTTAATTTCTTAAATAGATTCCAAAATTGTCAATTTCTCAGAAGTTGGATACTTGGTTGACAATATTGGAAACCTCAAGGGTCACAAATGAAAAAGTAAATAATATTTGTCAGCAAGGGAATTCCCTCTATAAAAAGAATCACCATCTCCACAATCTTGACAACACACAAAGCAAAAGCTGGTTTCTTTGGCATAATCTTGAAGAAATTTTTGTAAAAATGGAGGGGAAAGAAGAGGATGTGAAGGTTGGAGCAAACAAGTATTCAGAAAGGCAGCCATTAGGGACTTCAGCACAGAGCAAGGACTACAAGGAGGCACCACCAGCACCATTTTTTGAGGCTGGTGAGCTACATTCTTGGTCTTTTTGGAGAGCTGGGATTGCGGAGTTCATGGCTACTTTTTTGTTCCTTTACATAACTGTATTGACTGTTATGGGTTATTCAAGGGCTAATAGCAAATGTAGTACTGTTGGTGTTCAAGGCATTGCTTGGGCTTTTGGGGGTATGATTTTTGCCCTTGTTTACTGCACTGCTGGTATATCAGGTATACATATATCTCTCTTGACTCTTTTTTACATTCATGGTTTATGTATTCACCCTAAAGTTGTGTGTTTGGCTTCAAAGTTAGAGTCTTTTGTCATGTTCATTAGTGGTATTTTGCTTCAAAGATGAGAGTTTTGATGTGTCCTTTTCACCTCTCTAGTTTGTGTATTCACCTTAAGTTGTGTGTTTAGCTTCAAAGTTGTAGTCTTCTATCATGTTAATGATATTTTGCTTCAAAGATGAGAGCTTTATTGTGTCCTTTTTACCTCTATAGTTTATATATTCATCTAAAATTGTATGTTTAGCTTCAAAGTTTTAGTCTTTTATCATGTTCATTAGTGGTATTTTGCTTCAATGTGTTTTTCTGACTTGTGTAGAAGGAAAACAAAAAACCTATCAAGTTGCAGTCTTTACCAGCTTTTGAGTTTATTGTATCTAGTACTCCTCTGGAGTTTCATAAAAAAACAAAATTAACATTTCCTTTTGGACCATATGGTGAACAAAAGATTCTTTTTTGGTTATCTGTTTTTTATGTTATGTTGTTATGGTCTTTTTAGATATGTTAATGGTATTTTTCTTCTGCTAGAGCTTGATTAAATTCTAAGTAGTACCTTAGCCAAAGATGGCCAGATCCTGGAGAATTGGTTTTTTAATAGAGTTTGAAGTTCTATTACACAATCAGATTACTTATTAAGGCAGGTTACAAGTAAATTTCTTTGATAAAAATTAAATGTTAACCAAGTAAAAATGGTAATAACTTGATAACATAGGTTAAATTACTGTTAATAGTGCAAGAAATTTTTATCTTTACTCGTGTCGAGGGTCTAAGGGGCAAGGTCTGTGTACGCACCACCCTCCTCAAACCCCATTTGTGAGATTACAGTTGCTATGTTGTTGTTGTTGTTGTTGTAGTGCAAGAAATCTGTATGCCACTAACATGTATAACTCGAGTACTTTTAAATTTGTTCTTTGCGTTCTTACCTTGAGAAAATTCTTGGTTTTGATCATCAGGTGGACACATTAACCCTGCTGTGACATTTGGTCTGTTTCTGGCAAGGAAATTGTCCCTAACCAGGGCAGTGTTCTACATTGTGATGCAATGCCTTGGTGCAATCTGTGGTGCTGGTGTTGTAAAAGGGTTCCAGCCATCTTTGTTTGAGATCAAGGGTGGAGGTGCCAATGTTGTTGCCCATGGTTACACCAAGGGAGATGGCCTTGGTGCTGAGATTATTGGCACTTTTGTTCTTGTTTACACCGTCTTCTCTGCTACCGATGCCAAGAGAAATGCTAGAGACTCCCATGTTCCTGTGAGTACTTGGTTGACTTCTCATTTTGAGCTTAATTAAATGGATATGTATACTAACTCTTGGTTGTGTTTTTTAGATTTTGGCTCCTCTCCCAATTGGATTTGCAGTGTTCTTGGTTCATTTGGCTACCATCCCTATCACAGGCACTGGCATTAACCCTGCTAGAAGCCTAGGTGCTGCCATTGTCTACAACAAAGAACATGCATGGGATGATCATGTAAGTTTCCTATATTATTTTCTTAATAAAAATAGTTATCTTGTGTAATCTCACAAGTGGGATATGGAGAAGGTAGAGTATACGTAGACTTCACCCCTATCTTGAAAAGTAGAAAGGTTGTTTCTGATAGACACTCGGCTCAAGGAATTTCAAAACAGTTCGGAAGAAGTCATGACAGAGTATGCTGACATGCACGATAAGGATTCATAGATGACTAAGATGAGTTTAAATGGAGCGACATGCATGATAAGGATTCATAGAGCTAGTGACAACTTGCTTGAGACGGAGGCATAGTTATCGATCATGAGCTATTTTCTTGATTTGTTCATTGTTGTTTTAGTAGCTTTTATGAGTTGCTAAAAGATTCCCTTTTTTTCTATGTTTTGAAAATGCAGTGGATTTTCTGGGTGGGACCATTCATTGGAGCTGCACTTGCTGCCTTATACCACCAAGTTATCATAAGAGCCATTCCATTCAAGAGTGGAAACTGAGAAACACCTTGGCCTATTGGCAATGGGCTATGGCTATGTCTTGTTTCAGTATTTGGTTACTTTGCTATGATTGACAATGATGTTCATTAATGTTTGATTATCATGTACAAAAAGCTGTTGTAATGCTTTATTATTGTATTGGTTCTTGAATTTATCTTATTTATTCTACCTTTCATTATGGCATTATTATGTCTCTCATCTTTTTTGCTTAGAGTTTTAACTTCTGGTGGTGTGATTTTTCTTTATATTATTATCAAATCAGTCTAAACAATTACAAGTAAATTTGTATGATAAACATTAATGATAACTTGGTTAAAATGGCTACTGACTTGTTATTACAAGTGTAAAAATGTGTTGCTATGTCAAGTATACATATATATTATACAACCAACACATACCCATGTAGTCATTCGCAAATAACATACACCATAATACCTCATCGCCTTAAAACATCAAAACATCCATCACCAAGTGTGTATATATAGATAGATAAGTTAAATTCTATTATTATAATGTAGCACATTTTAAAATGTTCAAAACTTGTAAGGCATTTAATTTAAAAAGAAAAATGGAAACTTGGAAGGCATCTTTTTGGGTGGGCTAAAGCAAAAGTGGGCCAATATATAAATGGGCTAAGATTGGACATTGGATCCTTCAAAAGGAGCCCAAAGTTTTTTCTTTTCAGTTGGGGCCAGACAAGAATCCAATAACGATTAAAATATTAAAGATCAGCCTATTTGAAATACAAAACCTACAATTTTAAGGACGATATAATAGCTTTCTCATTTGTTTTATCCTATAATATAAATTCGAACTCAAGAGATTTCATATGTTTCAAAAATATGCGATGAGAGATTGATTATAAACTCGAATTTGAGGATTAACTTGTTTTTCATGATAAGTACTCAAAGTCAAGTTACACTTAAACTAGATGAACTTGACTTGTGTAAAACTTGAGGTGAACTACTTAAATAAACACATTAAAAATTAGTACAATTCCTATGAACCATATAGAGTGGACCAATAATTAGACCATCGATCTTGTTGAGACGATCCGAAAGAAATACAAGAAAATAAATAAAGAAAGAGAAAAGGGACCAATAATTAAGTGAGGAGGCAAATGACATATAATATAGGTGGAAGTTGGTGGAGCTGTGAAGCTACTGCATCCATATAACATATGTAGTGTGGAAAATATGTATGGTGGAGAGTTGTTGCATCTAATAAATTACTCATACATTAATAGTCAATTAATGAATTTGCAACAAGAAAACATGGGGTCCTAGCTTCCTGGTTCACTCCCCAACTACTTCTAAATTTTCCTTTTTCTACATTCAATTACACTTTATGTCCTATGTCTCTCACCACCAATAATACTATTGATTTCTTCGTGAATTGATTCAGAATTTGAAGTTTATGGAGTTAACGTGATCATGATACTTCTCATCCAACTCTACTGCAGTAGGTCTCTTTAGTTGTTAAACTCATATGCTTTGTTGGGTTTAGAATGACTAAAATAGACACCAAAAGACTAAAAAGTCTTCATATAAATTGGTTGTGAAAGAAAATTGGTACAAGTAAGCCTATGTGTAATAAATAGCTAGCCAACTACACATACAAAAAGAAGCACCAACTTAACCTACTTATTAGACTTCCATGTGTTCATAATGGCATTAAATCGCGGAATGGTAAATAACTCTTTCATCTTTATTAAGAGATTTCAGATTATATTGCTACATATATAGAAGCTTTTATTAGGAAGAACGCTTTATCCATTTTCCAAATGTGACTTTCGGGCCCAAATCAAATTCATCGAATCCAAAAACAAATATCGGACATTAAATAAGTAAAAAGAAAATAAAGGCACCGAATGGTGATATAACTAACTAAGACTATATACACATTCTACTTTGAACTTTCTTCTTGAAATGGTAAATTGATATGCTTAAGGCTTCTTGATACAATGGAGTATGTATATTTTAGTCCCCCCACACCCTATATTTTGTTCTGATATGTGATATACTATTTCACTATTAAAAAAATTACTTATTTTCCATTGAAATTTTTCATTAAAAAATATTCTAACGGTTATTTTTACAAATATTTTAATTGAATTAGTGATGAGAAAAAAAAAGTTTATTGATTGTTTCCACATATTTTGATTGAATCAATGAGGAATTCAATAGGAATCTATTTTCACCATGCATTTTTTCAGTCATGAATTGATTCAGTGGAAATTAAATGGAGAAAGTAGTATTTTATAGCACAAATTTCTTATTGATTTGTGAAAGTCTCTATTTCTTATAGTGTTTTAACAAATGAATCCTCTGTAGTTTGACCAAAAAAAATAAAAATAAAAACATTCCTTTATTCTAATGTTTCATCACACAGACATTTCTTTGTTATTATTTGGGCGTATAAGTCAATAGTATAACTCGAATATCATTTTTTGTATTTATTTGGCCCTCCAATTTTAATATATTTCCCTAGAACTATATATGGAGAATGAGAAAGAGAAAATGGAATAAAAATTGCATATTCTGAATCGCTACTATAATATTTATATTAATTGATGTTTAGTCTCTAAAAAATAATTTGAGGATTAAATAATTAAGCTAAGGATCAAATATATTTAAAAAATCAATTGTTTTTTTCTTGATATGTTAAAAAGTGATATATAAAAGTGAAAATCTATTGAAATAATGGACAAGTAAAAGCGAGCAGAGAAAGTAATTTGCCCACCTTACCGTAAATAGTTGTTCCAAATTACCCTTACAAATAATTCTTTATGAAAGTTTCTTAAGAGATAAATAAATAAAACTAAAGTACTTTTTATTTATGATTTCTCAAGGATTATGTAAATAAAAAAGTGAACAATAAATATGAAACGAACGGAGCACTACTCTATTATTTACTTGGATTACTACTTCAAGCTAATTGGCCAAAAAGCTCAAGTTATAAATCCATTCCAAAATATAATAAATGGCCACCAAACGTGACAGCTTTGCAATTAATAGCACAACTAAATTAGGAAGAAATAATGTTGATAATGAATTTGAAGGACATAAAAGTCTAGTCGATTGAGAAAGTGAGTCAAGAATTGTCCCAAATCACACACAACAAATTGCTTATATGCTTGGCAACCATAGACTAAAAAATAAAAAAATTATTTCATATTTACGTCAAATTAATAAATACATGACATTAATAACAAAGGTTTTATATCTGTATTAAGTCCGTGACATTAATAACAAAGCTTGCATAGCTGGGTTTCATTTTTTATTTTTTTAATCATATGTCAAATAAGTGTTCAATTTATTTTTGTATTTGATTTGGTGTATTCGATATGGAGGAAATATTTTCTTGAGTTGGTAAAAGAATTTGGAAACTATTTTTCATTGGAAAATAATTTCTCTAATGGAAATAGAAAAACAAGATTTGTAAGTGGTATTCTGCATTAATAGTGTTCTTCGTGTATTTTTATTTATGTACTAAATACAAAAATAAATATTTGAATATATGAGTATGTTTCGGGAATTCAATTTTGACCTTGGTTAACACATTTCATATTGATTAGTTCCTTTCTGTCTTTCCTAATTTAACTACTTTTGTTAATCAAGGTTAATTAACCGTGATTACTTCCCAAAATTCTTAAACACAAGTTTGACTTTAACAAACAAAAATAACTTGCATTCAACCAAAAACGAGTATTTATTCACCAATTTAACTTCTATTAGTATAAATGCCTTGACTTTATTTCAATAACCATAATTACAATAAAAATAATAATTCAAATGTAATTCTAAATTTGAAGAAAACAAAATATACGTAATTTAACACCCTTATTTATATGGATCAGAGATGTATTCCTAATTTATTTTTGACAACTTTTTTCTTTATATAGACTTGAAATTGATAATGCAAAATTTACACCAACAAATATGGTAGATAAACTCGAGTCTAGTAATTCAACAAATTTTATAATTTATTAAGAATGAAATTCAAATATAAATTTAATCCTTATCTTGACAAAAATTACAAAGGCACAGCCAAACACCATTTTATTTATTTATTTAATGTTAGCATTAAATTCAAGCATGGATATTTGGGTCATTTTACCATCTTACCTCCAAAAAATTCCCCAACTATAAAAACCATCTCAGAAGGACTTTTAAGTACTTTCACACTCAACCGCTTTCATTTAAAACCGGATCTTCCCTCGCCTCATCTTCCATTATATTCTTACAAAAAAAAACCCAAAAAGCTCTGTTTTTCTCTGCAATTAACAAAATGTCACTTCCAAAATCCAAAAAATCCTTCCCGTCGGTGACGACATGTGATACCTCCGCCGTGAACCACCACTCCGTGGCGGCGGATCTCGACGGAACTCTCTTGATTTCCCGTTCATCTTTCCCTTACTTCATGTTAGTAGCAATCGAAGCCGGGAGCCTTTTCCGCGGACTGATCCTCCTTCTCTCTTTCCCTCTCATCGCGATCGCGTACGTATTCATATCCGAAGCATTAGCTATTCAGATGCTGATTTACATTTCCTTCGCCGGACTCAAAGTCCGGGACATTGAGCTCGCTTCGCGAGCTGTTCTCCCGAGATTTTACGCAGCGGATGTTAGGAAGGAGAGTTTCGAGGTTTTCGATCAGTGTAAGAGGAAAGTTGTGGTTACTGCAAATCCGACTATTATGGTTGAGCCTTTTGTGAAGGATTTTTTAGGAGGTGATAAAGTACTTGGAACAGAGATCGAGGTGAATCCGAAGACGAAGAAGGCTACTGGATTTGTGAAAAGTCCTGGGATTTTGGTTGGGAAATGGAAGAAATTGTCAATTTTGAAGGAATTTGGAGAAGAAATGCCTGATATTGGATTGGGTGATCGAGAATCGGATCATGATTTTATGTCCATTTGCAAGGTAATTACTACTAATTAGCACTAATTTTAATTGCAACTCAATACTACCCTGTTTTAATTTATACCCTCTCTCTTTTTTATTTGCTACTTTATCCGTCTTACAATAAGTGTTGCTTTAGTCAAAAATAAATAAATAAAAATACGTTATCCATGTTTATATTTAATATTTTCCATAAAACATTAATTTCTCTTTAAACACTCATCTTGTTATTAACATGGCTATTTAAACTTCTAGAATGAGTGTGACTAATGTTGAGGCTAAACTGAAAATAAAATCTGGTTAAAATTATATTTTTATTTTAGCAAATCAAGTGATATTTATTATTTCTTTTAATATTAGCTTTATTATTAAATAACTAGAGTAGTTAAAGTTATTGTAGTCGAAGTTAGATTTCCAAAATATAATTAATAAGATTAGTTAGGTATAATAAATATTTTTTCAAGGAGTGTTAAAGCAACCTAAGTCAAGTAAAATGAAATGGAAGGAGAGTGGTCCAAACTCTTCATTCTTTTAGAAGTGGTGGCGAAGTCAGAAATTTAGTTAAGGTGTTCAAGATTTAATGTATAGATATAAAATTATTTTTTTACCTTATATATTTCGTATAATCTTTTTATATATAGTATAATTTTTCAATGAATAATGTCAAACTGACACTCTAAGTTATTTATGGCTACGCCACTAGGAAGGAGTATAACTTTATTTTCTTAAATATGTACATATTTGCAACATTTTTAGATTAGTATACTGAAATTCTGTCAGTATGAATCTTACGTAGAGGTAATCTTGTATATGGAGGAAAATCTAACAATATTTAAGTCTTTGACGTTTAGTTTTTCCATTTCTATCTTTAGCAAATTATATTAATTATATTTGATAGTGTAATTTGTTCCAATTTGTGACCAAACTTGTCATATTATTTTTTCAAGTGGGTTGCGTGAAGAATTCTTATTTATCTGATAATATTTCTTAAAATGGAACCTTATCTTTGATTTCTTGAAAGGATGAAAAAAAAAAGCCTCCAATGAATACGTTTTCTTACAACTCTATACTATTGAACAATAAATTAAAACAACTAGACCATTTAATAAAGTGGTTGAGCCAAACATGTGAAAGTAATTAAATTGTGGAGGGGCCTCACCAATTACTCACTCTCCTACCTGCCTCTTAGCTGAATCACAGTGGTCCTTCACTCTCACTTGTATGTCACAATGAACTTAGATATTCGTACTACTCGCTCCGTCTCAAAATAAGTGTTACAATATTTTTTATTCGGTCATTTAAGGATTGTTATAGTGAGTAGTTGGTTTTTATATTATTGAATAATAAATGCATCTAAAAACCACAATGTTACATCAAATGTACCAACATCGAACCAATCAATAGGTGATCTACATTGTTGTTTATTCGCTAAAATATGTATGTCAATTAACAGGAGGGTTATATGGTGCTCCCTAGCGAATCAGCAAAACCAGTACCACTTGATCGCTTGAAAAGCAGATTGATCTTCCATGATGGTCGCCTGGTGCAACGCCCAACTCCATTCAACGCGTTAGTCACCTACATTTGGTTGCCATTTGGATTTGCTCTTGGAGTTTTCCGCGTATACTTCAATCTCCCTCTCCCTGAGCGTATTGTTCGTTATACATATGGGATGGTAGGGATCAACCTCGTGATCAAAGGCCCTCGACCACCTGCACCATCACCTGGTACCCCAGGGAACCTCTATGTGTGTAATCATCGTTCAGCCCTTGACCCTATTGTCATTGCTATTGCACTCGGGAGGAAAGTGTCCACTGTCACATATAGCGTGAGCAAGCTCTCGAGATTCTTATCCCCAATTCCAGCCATTGCCTTGACACGTGATCGTGAAGCTGATGCTGCAATGATCAAGAAATTGCTCGAGAAGGGTGATCTCGTTGTATGCCCCGAGGGGACTACATGTAGAGAGCCGTTTTTGCTGAGGTTCAGTGCTCTGTTTGCAGAATTAAGCGATAGGATCGTGCCAGTAGCAGTGGAAACAAAGCAGAGCGTGTTCTTTGGTACAACAGTCCGCGGAGTGAAGTTTTGGGATCCATATTTCTTTTTCATGAACCCAAGGCCAACTTATGAATTGACATTTCTTGAACCATTGCCAATGGAAATGACTTGCAAGGCTGGGAAAACATCAATTGAAGTAGCCAACCATGTGCAGAAAGTGTTGGGTGGGGTTCTTGGATTTGAATGCACTCAGTTGACAAGGAAGGATAAGTATATGTTGCTTGGTGGAAATGATGGCAAAGTGGAGTCTATGTACTCCAAGAAAGCCTGAATTACAATTTCATTGGGAGAAAGGCTTAATTGCGTTGAGGGGATTATGTTACTAAAATTTGTGGTCAAACATTATATAGAACTCTTGTTGTTGAGAAGAGGCTATGTTTGTTACATGATTAGTTACTTTGTATTCGTATTCAATAGACAATATTAATTGCAATCAAATTTGTGCCTAACACTAACTTTCTCTTTAATGTTTTTGTGTGAGAAGAATGCGTGAAATTAGTTTTGAAGCACTTTTAGCGGATCATTTGTAAAAGGGAAACTTACATGCTATATGAAGAAAATATTTATCATAGCAATAACATTTTTTTTTCTTCACTTGATCACTTTTAATATATTTATAATACAATTTTAATACATATTACAGAGAACAATTTATAAAACACATTTATTGATTGATAATATATTTATCACACATTTTAATACATTTATAATCTTACCAAACAAGCATAATATATTTTAAAACAGTTTTAATACATATATATTGCATACATAATTCACTTGTAATACATATTGCAGATTTATTATAGTATTGTCATATATTGCTATAAATGGTAATAAATAAAAAGTTTCGCCTAAAATCAGTAATTATTTATTAAAAGGTACTCATTCAAGTAATTTTTCCTTTGTGAAATTCCTGGTTCTTAGCCCCTCAGGCTTATTAAGGTCTAGTTCGAGGTGATGAGGATAATCGCACATCGGACCGGAAAAAAACTCCTTTGAACAATCTTCCGTTCTTTAAGCTAGCTTTTGAAACCTGAGATTGTGAGTTATGCCCCACGCCTAATTTGACAGAAAATCGTTTTGCTTATTTGTGTTTTACTTTTCATTATTTAGGTAACAAAAGAAATATTGATTAAGCAAATTAACTTTTATCAATACTGGTTATTGATAAAAGTAAAGTTACAAGTGATCTAATAGTTCAAGATTTTCTCTAATGCGTATTGATATAACATATAGGGTGATGAATGAAAGAATGAGGTGGTTAACTAGTTGGTGACTTAAGTTTTGAGTCATATGTTTTTCTGGTCTTCTATTTGATGTTGAGAGTCTGTATTGAAGCTCCGACTAAAAGACATAGTTAATATTGAATTAAGAATTTATAAGAAAAATGACTCAACTATATTTTAAGAATGAATGAGTTGTTTTAATGTGTTTCTTTTCAACTATAGTCTATTACGTCATATCACATTAATTATATGAAATTAAAAGATAATTGTCGATCATGTACTAATCGATTTGATAATCAAATTATAAACTCAACTTATTCTCACTATGTACTAAATATATTTCTTTAACTCTTTTCATTTGACTCAAGAGAATATATATCAATTGATCTTCTTTTATCAAATACTATAAAAATATATATAATTATTGTTGTTAATGATATCACATACTTAACTTTCACAATTTAACTATAAATTCAGAAATCAATCTCGTCTTTAATCTAAGAGTAAACAAATTTAACATGTCTTTTCATTTAACTCAACAAAATATAATTTAATGGATAAAACTTTACTCTTTTATTAAATAATATCATTGCTAATGCTATTATATACTTAAACCAACAACTAACTTCAATTTAGATCTGAAATAATTTTCCACTTCATAAAATTTCTAGTATCTATAATCAAGTAAAAATAGTCGACTTATATTCATGTTTTCATATCTTTAGCAGGATTGTCTTTTTAATATATAAAAAAAGTGACTAAAAAAAAAAGATAAGATTCGAGAACACGTTTGGAAATAAAATTTAATTTTAATTTTTTAAAGTGATTTTCTTCCACTAACAATTTTTTTTTTTTTAAAATTAAATATATTTTCAAACATAACTTTAATTTTTAAATAATTTTCTTTTTATGTTCAAACAACTTTGATTTTGTGTAAAGAAGAGTGGATAAAAAATGACCTACGTTGTACATCTCACATCAATTTATTCCTTTTAATGAGACTCAACTATGAAGGGCTTTTCAGTAAAAAGCCATAGCACGCAGCTTTCATTTGAATACCCTAAAATACCCTTAACGTCTCACCTTGTTTTCATCGATTTCTAAGGGGTATTCCCGAGATTTTAACTACTTCGTAGTGGATGGAACTCCACGTGTCATATTCTCAGCCCTCTGTTTGCTTTGGGTTGTATCGACGCCCACTGAGATTTTTACTTTTCCCGCTTTATAAGAAGAAAAAAAATAAAAACAGAAAAATATAAGTAGCAATTTTGTAGTGAAATTTGGATGAAGAACATCACTCCTCTTGTTATCTTCTTTCTCTGCACAGTTTTTAGAGAGAGAATTTTGGAGTTTTTTGCTTAAATCTGAGGGAGAACGAATTCGTTCGTGTGAAGTTGAGAGTATTGGTAGCTGCCGGGAAACGTAGTCGCCGGGGACAATGGCTATCGGCGCCGTTGTTTCTAACCGGAATTTCGGTGGTTTCATCGGTTCAGGTAAATGATTTGTTGGCTTTGAACTTTGGATGCTTACTTTAAGTGTTTCTGCTTAGCTGTTTAGCAATTAGCTGATTAGTTTAGTTTACGGAAGTTGTGAATTTCTATACGGCAAATGTTCATTTTTGAGAATTAGTGAAGAAGTATTGGATGGCGGATGCATGTGGCTGATTGATTGCATGTTTGTTGAATTTGTGAATGTAGTTTTTTGTGATTAGGAATATTTAATTTTGGTGGAAATTTGAGTTCGAGTCGCTAAGGAAGTAAAAAAAGAAAAAGGTACTCGAGATTCATGATTTTGTGCTGGCTTCTTGGATTTCTGTATGTTTTTTTTTTGCTGGAGTACTTGTTTGCCTCAATGCTTGGTTTAACCTGTAGAGTTATACTGGTATCTAAAGGAATCTTTTGCAGGCAATTGGATAATTGTAGATTTTGTGTGGCAGAGATTTTACTCTTGGTCATTTAGGTGTTTAATTTAGATCAAGAATACATTGGATGTGGAAGAGGTAATAGAAATGGAGTTCATTTAAACGACTATATCGAGGTTGATTCTATAAAAAAATTTTAACTAAGATAAAGCTTAGTAGGTGTTTGGATATGAATTTGAAATCATTGATTTAGCAGAGGTTGCTGTGAAGTTCAAATTGCATGGCCAAACAGCCCCTTAAATTGGTCACGGCTCGACGATGTGTAACAATGACCATTTGTTTCTTTCACTCATTAAGAATCATTGTAGAATCATTTTGGTACTTTGTGCTGAGACTAAACAGAAAAGACCTATTCTATCAAGATAACATTCACAGTGTAACCTCTCTGATCCCTTAGCTTCTAAAAATCTCTTGCACACTTTCTAAAGGACTATCCTTTAGCACATACTTGTGTAAAGTAATGGATGATTTGATAAATAGTTATTATACATTACGAAACTAAGGGAATGTTGACTCCAAAATTAGGACCAATAAATGAACATATGCAAATGAACTCATGATTTGACTCAATTATTTGGATATGTGAATACTACGAATTCAGGGAATCTTGTGATTCCTGTTGGTCATGGAAAATGCTGCAATAAGTTGACCTTGGGATAAAGCGAGTAGTTTTTGAAAAGTAAAGGGCAGAGTCTTCTAACTTTTTCTTTGTTCACTTCACTTGTAGTTTCTGGGGAGCACTCTGAATAGTGAAGTGAAGTGAAATGTAAAGATCAGAATGTTAGGCAGCACTTGTGGCTGCAAAAACTAAATTTTACACTTCACTGAAGCCTTTTCCTGATTTTGTCATCTACTTGTTCTATTCAGTTCTTAGTATCTTGCATCTTTGTGGTGCCTTAGTTAATACATCAATGAATTATGTCAACAGGCAGAGAGCAGTATACAGTACATCACCATGGAGAGCGATTGGGGTTTGCTGCTTTGAAGTATGTTCAGAGGAATATGTTATACAATGAGCGGTGTCGTTCAAGGAGTGGCTTATCGTACTCGGGTTGCATATATAGCTCACATTCCCAATCTGTTGGACCTTTGGATGGTAAATCTTTTGGATCGATATCACCATTTTATGTTGAAGTCGTTCAACCTAACCGGTTTAGTGGAAAGTCTCATGTCATCAATCCTAAGCGAAGAACCAAAAGATGGGAATGCTATCTTTCCTCTACTGACTCAGGTAACAGTTGGATTCAACCAAGGAAGCTGGATAAGCTTGGTTTCATTGATGGACAAAAGCAGCAGTCAAAGCATGCTGCAGTAAATAGAGCCCAAGCCGACTTCAAATCTGATGGATATGACATAACTGGAGCGTTGGGGTCTCTTATGTCATCGGAAGGGGCAAGTGAAGCCATTTTGGTGGAAGGGGTTGAGCAAGCAAAACCTTGGTGGGAGCAATTTCCAAGAAGATGGATTGTTGTACTGCTGTGTTTTGCTGCATTTTTGTTATGCAACATGGATCGTGTGAGTAATTCATCCAACTTTTACTTTGATACTTTGCTTTCCATTCTGTTCGTATGGCCCCTCCTAAGATTGGATATTATAATGCCTATTTGGGATGTTTTAATGTAGTTTGCTTACCTTTTTTAAATAAAAATAAATTAAGACATCTAAGCATAACAGATTCAGTAGCTTAAACACATGCAAAAATTCATGGCCACTATATTAACTATTGCACATCCTATGTTTTCAATGATCACCATCAAAATTTGTTCCTTAAACATGATTGTGAGGTTGTAGATACCCTGCCTTCAAGCTTTTTATTATAGATGAAGTCGTTAAAGCGCTTAAAGTTCTTAAAATTAGCTGAATAAAAATGAGTTTCCTCCTTCCATACTTTTTCTATTCATCCGTTTGATATTATTTGATACAAGACCATGTGTGACCATTTAATACTGTCCTGACTCGGGTTCCACTTTTGCTTTTAGGTAAACATGAGCATTGCAATTCTTCCGATGTCAAAGGAATTTAACTGGAACAGTGCTACAGTTGGTCTCATCCAGTCTTCCTTCTTCTGGGGCTATCTTCTCACTCAGGTTTTCTTCATTTTAACATTGTCTTGGTCTCTTCTAGTGCATGAACTTTTTCCTGTTTCAGTCCTAGTATTTGATCAATCTATTGCATGATGGATGTGGTTTTCATGTATTCTGCCCATGTCTCAACCTAAGGTTTTATCTATCATTAAGTTCTAAGCTAACCTTAGAATTCTACTCTATGTAGCCATTGAATAGGGACAAACACGTAGGAGAATGAATTAAATTTCTGGTATGCTATTCTCATGTGCATGATAAACCATTATCTTACTTTCGTTTTACATGTTCTATATGCAGATTGTTGGAGGAATATGGGCAGATAAACTTGGTGGGAAGGTAGTGCTTGGCTTCGGAGTTGTCTGGTGGTCGATTGCAACTGTTTTAACTCCTTTTGCTGCCAGACTTGGACTTCCGTTTTTACTTGTTGTGCGTGCCTTAATGGGTATTGGGGAGGTTAGTCTCTATATGCTTTTTCCCTGTTTCTTCCAAAATCTCAGACACAGCTGATTTTCCAAACATTGTAAGTTGTCCTTCAACTAGTGAGTAGCCTGAAGCTATTCTGGTTATGCACATTGAAAGACAAACCAATTGCTTCATGCTTAGCTATACAAAACATAGTAGATTTTGAGAAGATACATCTCATAAACTTATGGATCAATTGTGGGGCCTCACTGCACACTCTGATTCTTTTGTACCAGTACTGTAGTTGGTGAGGAGTTAAATCAGTTATCGCATGCAAGTTTTTGTTCTGACTATGTAAGTTCTTGTCAGGGTGTCGCAATGCCTGCCATGAATAATATGCTCTCAAAATGGATTCCTGTCTCAGAAAGAAGCAGATCTCTTGCTCTAGTGTATAGTGGAATGTATCTTGGTTCTGTTACAGGATTAGCTTTCTCTCCTATTTTGATCCAAAAGTTCGGATGGCCATCCGTATTTTATTCCTTTGGTTCCCTTGGAAGCATCTGGTTTGCACTGTGGCTGACCAAGGTGAGTTTGTCTGCTTTTTCTGTCTCTTTGACTTCTGTTATTTTTATAGTCTTCCAAAATTTTCATGACTTCTCTTTATTTCCCCCTTTTCACTCCTTTCATCAAATTGGCTTAAGATAAAATAAACCTTTGTGCTGCTAGTTATGAAGTCCTAAAAATGCAACAGAGTTATTCATTTTCAGCTTCTAAGATCATTGTTTAGACCTAAAACTTAGGTGCATAAGTTTCATGCAATGGCTCAAAAATGTCTGGTTGTTATTTCCTTTCCATGATTTTTCATGGTTGAAACATCACCCGTGATATAGTTTTAGCTGCACTAATTGTTGGTTCTGGTGAAAAGGGTGACCTCTTGGAGTCCAGTTCTATCTGGTTTAGTTTTTCTGTGCCATCATATCTGAGTCCTACCAGACTAACTCATTTTGTTATACATTGACTATTTTGCTTTCCAGGCTTATAGCACTCCGAAAGATGATCCAGGGCTTAGTGAGCAGGAAAAGAGGCTGATCATGGATGGAAGTGTCTCTAAGGAACCTGTCACCAACATCCCATGGAAACTAATTTTATCAAAGGCACCTGTCTGGGCCCTCATTATCTCCCATTTCTGTCATAACTGGGGAACATTTATTCTACTGACATGGATGCCTACATACTATAGTCAGGTATCTGATACATCCTTCTTGGAATAATTTCTTCTCTTGGCATATTCATCACCATGGAAAATGGAGAACGAAATAATAAACAAAACTTTTAACTTTGTCTTGGTCCAAGTGGGGATATTAGTAGATTCATGCATTGTTTCCTGGAGGCTAATCCATTCTGCTCTATTTTCTTTATTCGAGTCCATTTTCTGGCGTTGTAATATCAATATTTTTCATGGCATCATGAAATATTTGTCTTGCTACCATTCATGAACCTGTTAGATCTTCAGAATCTTCGAGACTCTAGAATTTGTTATTATGATGCTGAATCTGAAGTAAAAATCTTGTGAAAATTGCATTTACTCAATACTACAACTTGAATTTAGATATTGGTTTGTTTTTGTATTCCTTTAGAAGTTCTTACATTACTAGCTCTAATGGATCTTAACATTTCTCTGTGTTCTGTGGGTTGAATTTTTGAGATTTCAGGTTAAATTATCTGAAATGACTCAATGCTCATAGATTTTTTAGAAGATGGTACCGTATTTAGAATAAATCTCACTATACAAGCTGATTAAGGTCTTACTTTCCAATCCTCTTATTTCTTCAGGTTTTGAAGTTCAACCTCACCGAATCTGGACTATTCTGTGTATTGCCATGGCTGACCATGGCCATATTTGCAAATTTAGGTGGTTGGATTGCCGATACACTTGTGAGCAAAGGATTCTCCATAACATCAGTTCGTAAGGCAAGGACTTAATAGAACTTTTGTATACAGTTTTATACAGTGTATAGCATATGATGAATCATTATTTGTATTTATTTTATTTTTTAATAAATAACTCCACCTGAATAAATTTGCAGATTATGCAATCGATTGGTTTTCTGGGCCCTGCTTTTTTCCTTACACAATTAAGCCATGTGAAGACTCCTGCATTTGCAGTACTATGCATGGCGTGCAGTCAGGTCGGTGCCATAGATAATGGAATGACATAGTTTTGGGAGATTCTTGCGAGTCTGTTGATTTAATAATAATTTGATCTGTTTGCAGGGATCGGATGCCTTCTCTCAATCTGGCCTCTACTCTAATCACCAAGACATTGGACCACGTTACGCTGTAAGTATTTCTACTTCATATACATGGCAAAATGAAAAAGAAAAGCTTTTAAATGTTGAATCCCATGTCTGGAATTGTTTATCCTATTTTTTTCCCTGGTTAGTAGGTAACTGGCTCCCGGGATGCAACTCATGGACTTTTATCTTGTCCCCATTACTGGAAGTTCTTGTCTGAGCACTGTTAACTACTACTCCCCTAGTTCCAGTTTATGTGACACGGTTTCATTTTTAATCCTTTTCAAAAAGAATGATTGGAAACAATTTACTTTACACTTCCCACTTTACCATTAATGAGAAGCTTTTATAACCACACAAATGCTAGTACATGCTTAAGACCCCAAGTTTCAAAAGTTTTGTTGCGACACAAATGCTATGGCATATTTAAAACCACAAGTTTCAAAAGTCTTCATCTCTTTCTAAACTCCATGCAGATTCAAGCTTTTACATTGTATTGGCTTGTGGGTTGACGACTGTTAACCTCTGTTAAGGCGTACCTGACCATTTATTGAACAGAAAAGTTTGAACATTTCATAGCTTGTTTTTTAAAATTAGATATTTGAAACTTTTGTATACTTTCCCCTTCCACAGGGAGTGTTGTTGGGATTATCTAATACTGCTGGTGTGCTAGCTGGTGTCTTCGGTACAGCTGCAACTGGATACATACTACAGAAAGGTATTTATGTTGTATATTTTCTAATCAGCTTGGTGGTTCTGAATGAGAATGTCGGGTTTGAGTTAATTTACTCAATTGTATTCCTCTATTTTCCTTGTGCAGGGTCTTGGGATGATGTATTTAAGGTGGCTGTTGTATTATACATCATAGGCACATTAGTCTGGAATTTCTTCTCAACGGGAGAGAGAATCCTCGAGTAGATAGTCTTTGTTGCCCAAAGGAAACCCAGAGAAAGTGCAAACAAGCATAAAATATAGTAAAGAGAACAAGTTGTTAATGCCCCCAGGTTTATACCTAGAAAGGATCCATTCAAACAATTTTCAGAGTTGCCTATGGGAAGTTTCTCCTTAAAGGTGCTCTCTACTAGCATAAAACTTTGGACCATGCTTCGTTAATAGCTATCTGGGTAATTTGACCCTGTAAATGTTAGTATGTTTACTGGCATGAATTTTCCATAGATATAAAACCTGGACATTTCTTTAGCCAGAGTAATTTCCTTCTACCTCTATACTGTTCGCGTTATTATGGTTTCATCGTCCATGTTTAATACGTCTCAGGATGCTGATTGTGAACACTAAAAAATTTACGGAACTTGAGATAGGATACTACACCATTTTCAAATTAAGACTTTGAATTACTTTCACTTACGTGCACACAGTTATTAATTTATATTACTTTCACTTGCGTGCTCACAAGAAAAAGGATTTTGCTAGTTCCTGGAAAGAAATAGAGTTGAATTTATTAGGAAAACACTAAGAGATTGTGATATACTCCTACCATCCCATTTTAACTGTTGTTTTATCTCAAAAAAAAGAAGATAATTTTGTTTCTATTTATATCCTTTTAACTTTAAAGAAGTATACATAATATTTAAGAGAAAAAGAAAACAATTTACCTTTATTAAATAAGTGTAACTTAGTAAACTATAATTTTATCGCCCCTCAAGACTTCAAAATTTTGCATCCTTTTGGAGTTTCAATTCCATGTAACATGAGACTTGCTATTTGAACGAATTTTACCTTCAAATTCTGGTTGCAAATGTCATATAATTTTGACAAAGAAAAAGAAATTGAATTAAGCAATTCAGTGCGATCTTCCAAATAGAAAAAAGAAACACCATAATTCAAAAATCTTAACAAGATACAAAAGAATTCACATACCAAAAAAGAGTGAAAAAAGTAGAAAATACAAAGAATTCAAGGTAAACAACCAACCAACCAAAGTAAAATGAACAAATAAAGGGGGTCAGCTTTTAGGATACTAGAATAATTATAAAGAAAAAAAAAAAGTTCTAGCTAGTACTTGTACAACTTATTACTAGTAAAAATAAAATAAAATTATTGAGAAAATGTCCCTCCTCTTCAACCTCAAAATCATTTCCAGCTGTTCCATCTGCCACCCACAAATAATTATTATTTTAAAAAAGTTTCTCCCACAATGAATGTGATGATGTACCTTAATATCATGAATTCCAATACCATGCCAAAGAGCATTCATGTGAGAATTCAACCACCATAATAACCTCAACCAATTCAACTATACTTAGCTTGCAATCAATATTTTCCAACACCATTCTTTAATCCACCCCCTACCCCTCTCTCTCTCCATAATTATGAACATTCATCTTTGTTCCCATTCAATATTTGGATTAATTGCACCTCCTTTACACTATTCAAGAATGGTGTGAGGTCTCTTGGATGAAGATCAACTTTAAGTCCGTCTTTCATAAAAAGCGTCAGCGACATTTTTTGCTCCACTTTGTGGCCTGGAGCCACTGTGAGTCGGTGGCGGAGCAATACTGCAGCCGCCACCGACTTCATTTGCAAGTATGCCAAGTCCTTTCCTAGACATATCCTTGGACCAGCATTAAATGCCACAAACTTATATTGTTCATGCATAACAAACTTTTTACCGTCTAGGGTTAACCACCTTTCTGGTTTGAATTCTAAACAATCTTCTCCCCATGTACTCTTCATTCTTCCGGCGGAATATATTGAATATGTTATTGACGAACCCGCCGGTACAAATGTCCCGTCCGGCAACACGTCATCGACCACCACGTGCTTCGAGTCCTCCGGCACCGACGGATAGAGCCGGAGAGTTTCCGACAATGCAGCTTTCAAGTAGGTTAGCCGATCAACCTCCTCGAACGCTAACGGCTCGTCGAGCCATGATGACGTGTCACTGCCACGTGTCTCAACCAAGACCGTGGATATTTCTTGTAAGATTTTTCGTTCAACTGCTGGATTTTGAATGACCAACCAGAAAAACCAACTCAACGCGACCGATGACGTGTCACGTCCAGCTAGGATGAAATTAAGTGCCACGTGTTGCAAGAACTTGTCCGTGTAGGATTCTTTTTTCTTCATGAACCTTGATAACAAGTCATCATGTGGATTTCCATCTTTTTGCTGACTCATCAACTCAAGCTTACGTGTATTGATGACGTCAGACATGTATTTGTCCAGCTGTACAAGGCTTCGGTTCAAGCTGACTTCCATTCCAAGCCCAAGCCATTTCTTCAGCTTCCACACAACTTCTGGCAATATAAACCGCTGCAGCGACGCCTCCGTGGCTCGATCAAAAGCCGATGCAAACGTATTATCGGGCAAGCCGGGTGCCAACGTCTGCGGGTCCTTACCAAAAGCCAAGCCGCAAATATTATCAAAAGTAAGCCGAAGCAAAAGATCTTGCAAATCAACCGGCTTGCCTTCAACCTGAGCCGTTTTAAGAATCGGACAAAACCTAAGCTGTATGGCCCGATTAACCCATCGGGCCATAGCTTGGCGTAACGTCCGAGTTGTAAACTCGAGCGCCGCCGTCTTCCTTTGAAAAAGCCACGTGTCACCATCCGAATTAAAAATCCCTTGTCCAAGCAGCTCATGAAAAACAGCTTGCCAAGTCGGACCTTTCGGGTAATTCTCGAATCGGGTCTTCAATATATGCTCCATATTCTTCGGGTCGCACGTGACCGTCACGAGCCCTTGTTTCCTAGCCAAAAACGGTATTGCACATATGCATGTCTGGTACGTGCCACCACACGCGCGGAGATTGTCTACTATCCAGTCATGCATACGTTCCGAGTTTTCGATCAACCCCGGTAAACTGCCCAATAAGGGCCAGACACGTGGACCCTTCAAAGATCTTGAAATGAAAGTGAACCATAGTAAGTAACATGTTATGAAACTAAACAAGAACAAAGCTATAGCAATATCCATATGATGATTATTATTTTTTTTGGTTATGGAGTAGTAGAAAAAAGATATAAAATGAAGAGAATTTATAGGAAAAGGAAATTAATTATAGTAGTTGAAGTAGAATTGAGTAGCAATAACTAAGTGACAGACTGTTTCTTGAATTTCACCATCTAATTTTTATTTTTTTCATACAATAAATGCATAGCAAAAGGACAATAAGTGAAACCACTATAGAAAAGCTTTCTTCCCAACTAATTTGTGCAGAGAAAAGAGGTGGACTTTAAATTGAAGCATTGAATGAGATTAGTTGAGCAAGTTTGAAGAAAGACAAAAAAAGAAAAACAATGTAGATTCCCATAGTTGTAGTTATGGAGATTTTTAGGGTGAAAATTTTATATAACTTATGGAATACTAGTTAAACGATAAATGGAACATGAGAGTGTGTGTGATCATGTAAGATAGTTATGTGTTGGGTGAACGACCTGCCAACAACAAATTTATAGTCAAGTACCTCACGTTACGTGACACTTATCTCATCTAACTTTTTCTTAAAAATCCATTTTTACCATTACAAATATAATATCTTTCTTTATAATAACGATAACGAATACATTTTGATTGTTATAGCGAAAAGCAAAATGTTGTTGTAGAGAATATATAATGTAATGTAGAGGCGGAGTTAGGATTAGGACAGAAGGGTAAAAATATTGCAAAACATGCTTTCTTTAAGGGAGTTTGAATCCACAACTCTAGCATGGAAAGGCATATTCCTTACCACTGAGCTGTCAATCAATTTTGTTCACAAGTTAATATATATATATTTATTTAATTTTCTAATTATACAAATACAGGATCTACAGAAAAGCTATTGGGTTCGTCTGAACTCCCACTTAGCTTCACCCCTGATCTAAATGTAATATTAACAATTGTTTTAAAGAAAATTTGATTGTTATAAAAAAGGTCTATTATTTGAAATGACGGATGATACTGATCCGAACTCCTTCTGTTCACTTTTACTTGTTCATTATTTCTAAAAATAGATTTTTACTTTTACTTAACACTTTTAACGTATCAATAAAATATAGTAATTTTTTTTTTTATTTTTTACCCTTAACATTAATTACTTAATTATTCCCCAATTTTTTTTAAGATTTAAGACTATATATCAATTAATCTAATAAATATTGTGATGAAATATTTATACTATCAATTATTGTTTCTTAAGAAACGTGTAAAGTATAAAGTGGATAAGTAAGAGTGAACGGATGAAAACATGAGTTGACTTTGACTATCTTGAATGGAAGAATTGACATAAAAGAGCAAAAGTCAATTACCATATATATAAGGACTGTCATGGTTTTCTGGTTCTGGGAAATTTTTTTTAAAAAAAAAAGTCAAAGGTAACAGAGGTTTTTTTGAGCAGAACAAAACCTTAGCCAATTGATTGGGAAATGGAGCCTTTCTTCATGCAAATGCAAAGTGTAGATAGATTCTGCAGGCATCAAATGCTATTTCATTGAAGTCAACTCACAATTTCTTATCTTAATTACCTCTTTTTTTATTCTTTTTATTGGAGTAGAAAATGAAAAAATGTGAGAGAAGTATTGAAAACATTTTTCTAAATTTAGTATGAATTATTAGTTTCATCTTCAAATTATTGATAGTCTTAAAAATACGGTCTTTACTTGACTAATTACTAAACGTAAATACACCCCACGATCTTGCAACATGAGTGAAATACACCCCTAAATTCTCATCAAATTTAGGGGTGTTTTCAACACTTCTCTCGATTTTTTATTTAAGAAATCACATGCTCCTACAAGAGTTTGAGATCACTTGCTATATCATGTTGCATATTAAGGGTGTATCTAAGTTTAATTAGTCAAGTAAATATGTATTTTTAAGACTGTCAATAATTTAAAGACGAATTAATAATTTACGTTAAGTTCAAAAGTATTTTTCCTACTTTTCTTAGAAATGTTTATTTTACTATTGAGAAAAATGACAAACTAAAGGAAGCTTCTAATTATATGATGGATTAGCAAATTATCTTCTTAATTTGGTTAAGTCACTTCACCAAGTTCCTTACTTGTTTTTTTTTTCTTTCTTTCTGAGATTGGTGCAACTGTCTCCTACTAATAATTTAGGTGATAAAGCTAAATATCATTGACAAAAAATCCTAAGAGAGACCATCAAGTAGTACAATTCAAACCTTATTATAATAGCAATACTTGTGTGGAAATTTCATGTATGTTACAATGAGATGATGTTATATTGTATATTGATATTTAAATTTTTATTTAGTTGTTATAAATAATAGTACGCAAAAGATTAGTTTGGTCATTTTATGTCAAGAAAGAACATATTAATAAACCAAGGGAAAAAAAACCCAAATACACAAGTGTGACTTCATCACAGAGCAAGTCACCTTTGGACAGGTTTATTTAGTAGCTCAACTCATTTTAATCCGTCCAAATTCAATCAAACCGGCTCATTTGACACAGTAGCTACTGTTCAACTAAAAATCAAGAAACAAATCCAATTAGAGCAAGGTAGCACTAGGAATCAACTATTCCCAAGGGTTATGACAATGAGACATCCATCTTTAAAATGTCTCCCACATATATAGGTCTCAAATGCAGGTATTTTAACAATATTGAAATCAATGGCTGCAAAGTAATGGACTAGCTTAGACTCTTACACAGGAAAAATCAAAGAACTCATCGCTTGGGTATTTCGATAGATGATATTGTTTAATTGTTCTTCGTGGAGTACAACCAATCAACTTACACTTTAGCCTTTCGCCGCTGAGTATACAATAATGAGTGATAAATATAAGTAGAATCTTAATCGTACATTCACCATGCCACAGGGGTTGGTTAGGTGATGTTGCATTGTCGACTGCATCATGTTCACATGTTGCTCTTTCTTGACATGCAAAATCATTTTAACATGAACAGATATCTTCTATATTATCATCCTCCTCTATATAAATACTTTGCCAGAGGAAATTTTAGACTCTTTGCAACCTGCAGAGTTCGAGAAACAAAATGAGCCACAATGGAAAGTGAGAACAGCTTCTGAAAATATGGCCATTTTTTACATTTAAACAATTATGGAGACAGGTTTTGAAAGGTTACCTTAAGAGCCATAGCTTCAGACACCATAGATCGATACCGATTAGCGCCTTCCAAGGGGCAACTTCCACCTTTACTGATAAAATTGGCATTACACAGACTTGATAATTCCAAAAGAACATCAGACAATAGCCCGTTAGTCCAACTCTCTCCTTCCAATCCACCATCTCCTTGTGCTTCTTCATCAGGTAAGCATTCTGACACAGATACAATACACTGAAAGATCGCTAATAATCTTTCCAAGGGAAACGTTCCTGGTCCCTTCAAGAGCAATTCTTGTTCTGCAATTTCCTTCTTCTCTTTTGACTTCTCCGAGCTCCTAAAACAAGAGATCATATCTTTGGCGTGTAAGGGAAAATGAAGTAAGATAACCAAAGACAACTAAAATATGATTTGCATCAGAAAAATAAAAAACACTAAAACTTTAAAAGGGATTGAGATCATCAAATACCAAGGTAAAATAACAGTTTCATACAAATTCTTAAGAGATATAAGTTGATGCATAAGAAGTAGCAACAGTTCAAATGCCAATAAGGATCCACCAGCAAACCTAATCATCAGACAACATCACCACTTCTTCAAAACTTAAATTTCCTTAAGGAAGTCTCACGAATGAGCCAATAGGACTTCAAAGCTTCATAACAATTACCAGAATGTTTCCTACTAATTGCTTCGATGATAAATAAGATAATAAGGAAGCAAATGCTCATTTTCACATCTGGCTATTTCAGTGATTCCTATGTCGTCAAGTAGTCCAATTTATCACCCCTGATTATTTCGGTAATACATATGTCAAGTATTGCGATTTATCATGCAACAAAGACAGACTATATTTGTTCTCTGCTGAATTTAAGAAAGAAGTTATGACCAAAACACTCATGTAAATGCGAAGAAAACCATCAATACAAGCAGTTTATCTAGCAAACGAAGGAAACTAGAATTGACAGCAACGTAAGAAAAACAGAATCCGGAATTACTAACTACCTCTTTCGTTTTTTGTTATTGGAACCTCCAGTTGAGTCAAACAATGATGCGTCAAGGGTAGCTGGATTTCTTGAAGCAAGGAAAGCACAAATAAGAAGATATTTGGCACAAGCAGACATATGAAAGTCTATCTCATTGGAAGATTCACTAACTCCAATTTTCTTGGCAATGCCTTTCCATTTGTTCGTGTTAGCTGAGGCTTCAGAAGACAGCCTGCTTTCAACTTTGAAAGTTTCGTTCAGGGATGGTCCAATTTGTGGTTGAAGATGAGAAAAAAGTTTTCTTTTCATATCTTCATTTGGAACAATGCCTAAATCATCAAGAGGTTCACAATATATCTGATATAATGATGAGAATGCAGTCAATAATTCATCAACTCGCCGAGTAACTCGACAAAATGGCCTCAACACCACTCTGTATTAAAATAAGAAAGACTGTGTACAGGTTAAATTTTTAATAAAGCCAACAAAGTGATAAAATCAAATTGAAAATTCAAACATACCCAAGAAATGAGGAATATAGCTTTGGGTTTTTCTGGTTTTTCATTAAGATTTGACGAAGCTCATCCTCGGTGTAATCAGGAAAGTAAACAGGAACGGGTTCTACATAACCAGTGTCCGAGTAATAAGTGTCAGGTGAGGCATTACTGAGAAAAATCAAACCCACTTCTGGCATTTTCAGAATATCATAGAGCTTAAAGAGAAAAGGCAATATGTTGGAACTCTTATCCCATTCACGAGCAAGCTCCAAGTTATCAAATACCAAGTAAACCATTTTCCCCCTAGCCCTTCCCACCGACTTCTTCGAGCTTGATTTCTCCACATTCCCCTTCAAACTATCTACCACATTATGAAGAGCCTCCTGCAAAAGATTAACAAAATCGGAGGGCCTTTCACAGCGTTTCGTACTGGAATAACGATTGTTTTCATTCCTTCTATGAAGCAATAACTGGTTCAACACAGATTCAAATAGTATCCTAGGGCTATAGCACGTTATACAACTACAGTAAACAAATGGACGTTTTAGGTGCTTAAATGTCTGAAGAATCGAACTTGTTTTCCCAGTCGAAGCACCTCCATATACAAACACAGGAAACATTGGAGAATCCAAAGGGCCCAAAAGGTGTAATAATTCAATAATTTGTGCACGTCTACCAGGTAAACTAGAAATCAAATCATTGAAACTAATTGATTCATCTCCATAAGCGAGATCATGTATTGTCAAAGGCAACAGATTACATGATTTTAACTTCCCTGTAGAACTTTTTGGATTCGGTGTGCTAGACAATGATGCTCTAGTGGTTCTTCTAGGAGTTTGTGGATTTCCTTCATCACCCATTTCTTCTCATGTAACAAAATCCTGGAAATTTCAAAAAAAATAAAATAGCAGTATAAACATTCAATTACAGGGCCACGGAAGAACCCTAACGATATCTATTGTTACATCCGAACTTCTACACAGACACTTCAGAAACTGAACACAACTTAATTGCATATAAATTCACAGGAAAAACTGAAAGAGTAGAGAGAGATGAGGACGCACCTTGCGGTACAGTTTGCTGGTCGTCGGAGAAACGAAATCTGCCGGAAACTTTTGCGGTGGCCGTTGATGGAAGAAAACGAGTTGAAAAGAGTCTTTAATCAACCCTAGGTATATGAAAGCTAATTTTCCCGCCAAAATGAAAGATGCGAGTTGTGACTACACTCTTTAAAAAATTATGTTATAAATTAATTTTATTAATTATATTTTGAAAAATTAAATTTAATAATTACTAATATTTTATATAATTATTTAATGAAAAGAAAAAAATAAATTTCTCTGAATTTATGTATTGTTGGAACCCCTACAAAAATTGTTGGAAACATATTGATGATCTCTTAGAGCTAGTTTATATCAAGGTATAAATATGTTATTTACTGTAGGCAAAGTAGATATACCTACTTATGTTTAATTTATATTTTATATTGTTGATCTCTTAGAGCTAGATTATAATAAGATATAAGTATGTTATTAACTAAAGGAAAAAGTAGATATACAGTCATTATATGAAACAGCAAAATAGAGAATTGAGGCTTAATACATCAAGAGTGTATCTACGGACTTAAATTTGTCAATAAATTTCATTTAGATATTCAAAATACAACTTATTTCAATTGAGCACTAGAACACATGGCAAAGTGTACATATGTTAATGAACTCGTAACTAGTAACCTACGACCAATAATACGAGTGAAAATCTCTCACATAATAGGTAGATATTAGTAATTGTTTTGTCAAAAGGAAAGATAGGAGATTAGTAGGAAATTTATGCACCCATCTGCTGCTATTACTCATGTACTAATAATAAAGGCTGTAATTGTAAGCAGAAGGTAATCCAAAAAACTGTATGTAAAATCCAGCAATCCATCTGACACCAGATATGTACAAGACTGACGAGCTCTACACCTGCTCAAAATAGATTATGAAAATAATACAGTACATTTTTTTCCAGAAATCCCAAAAGAGAAAAATCAGCCAGCAGACAACTTAAACCTTTTGTGAACAATTGTATAAGATATAAAGTTTCCAGATGCTATTTTTCAGAACGTAGCTAGACTCTAGTGCAAAGTGCGAGAATCAACATCAAACAGGGCTGGCTGCTGCGACCTCCCAAACTTAACCCGACAATCAAGACACCCTGGTGTGTGCTTATACAACCCCGGCATAAGAACATAAGATATTCGCATCATGCCCTGTCAAAAGCAAGTAAATTAGGTACATTGAAAAAGCAAAGCTAGCATATCAAGTAAACAAAACTTTGGCTCACTCACTCATTTTCGTCATCATCATCTTAAAGTTGAGTTGGTCCACTCCCTCTGATAAACGTACCACGGCGATCACCCCCAACAATCACATCTTTCAATCGAGATAGTGGACCAAACATCCTGCTAATCCTCTGTCAACATTGAAATACAGATCAGTGAACCAATTAATGCAACTAAACAGAGTAAAATTACGAGTCCAAATGGCATTTCTGAGAACCAAGATGTTTCAACTGACAAAAAGAAACGTAAGCGGAACTAACAACATATATAAGGATGACTTCCAGGGTGTAATGTTCTTCTATACCACACTAAGTGAAAGGTTAATCCCGGTTTTGATCACCTAACTGTTTGTGTGATTGAAGTCTCCGGTACCATCTTATTATACAAGCTATTGACTAGACCAACAGGAAGCAACACAGGCTTTTAACTTCCCAGAACCAACAATGGAGATCTTGAAGAAAACATGCAATCTACAGCAAGTGTTAAATGGCAAGCTCCTTTGCACTTCAACACAGAATCAGACATGGGGCAAGGGCTGAAGATTAATAATGAGGAGGTCAAAAGACCTGCAGATTCAGCTATTCAGGTTCACTTATTTTAACACCCATGAATTTCCAGACTCAACAAAGAACCATATTCAGAAAAGCAATCTACAGCAAGTGTTAAATGGCAAGCTCCTTTGCACTTCAACACAGAATCAGACATGGGGCAAGGGCTGAAAATTAATAATGAGGAGGTCAAAAGACCTGCAGATTCAGCTATTCAGGTTCACTTATTTTAACACCCATGAATTTCCAGACTCAACAAAGAACCATATTCAGAAATGCAATCTACAGCAAGTGTTAAATGGCAAGCTCCTTTGCACTTCAACACAGAATCAGACATGGGGCAAGGGCTGAAAATTAATAATGAGGAGGTCAAAAGACCTGCAGATTCAGCTATTCAGGTTCACTTATTTTAACACCAATGAATTTCCAGAATCAACAAAGAACCAGATTCAGAAATGCAATCTACAGCAAGTGTTAAATGGCAAGCTCCTTTGCACTTCAACACAGAATCAGACATGGGGCAAGGGCTGAAAATTAATAATGAGGAGGTCAAAAGACCTGCAGATTCAGCTATTCAGGTTCACTTATTTTAACACCCATGAATTTCCAGACTCAACAAAGAACCATATTCAGAAA
>JAJONR010009367.1:0-39299 GCA_029582245.1 Solanum etuberosum
TGAACAACTAGGATGGTCCCGACCGGCCAGGCCAAATCGGGCAACTTTATCCTTTTATTTTCTTAGATGTTTTTGATAAAAGAATACTTCATCTGCTTAGATTTTAGGATGGTTTGGAGCATTGTGGATGAATGAAGTATGAGGAATAGCCCCTTTCATGAAGGGTTTGTACCCTCTCTCTCTCTCTCTCTCTCTCTCTCTCTCTCTCTCTTTCTGAGTCCCCCATATGATTTCAGAATTATATAGAAAAAGTGTGAACAACTAGGATGGTCCCGACCGGCCAGGCCAAATCGGGCAACTTTGTCCTTTTATTTTCTTAGATGTTTTTGATAAAAGAATACTTCATCTGCTTCAAATGACAAATTATGGTCCTACAAAAGAGTTCCAAATGCACCGGTTTGTAGGTGCGACACTACTATGACTGAAGGTGTAACAAGGGACAAAGTAGTAGCCTTTGCACTTGGAATCCATGCAGAGTTACTTAAAAACCGAACATTATTGAGAAAATAATTAATAAAAGCGATAACAACTAGTTGAGATTATGGCTTAGTTGTTGTCGTTCACTTACATTAGGTCTATTCTAGTTAGAGACTTGTATGTCAGTGGAGGCATAAGTCTAAAATTTAGAAAAAGGGAGATGATTTACTATTACATGACAGACAGCAACTTCTTCATTTATACTTCTTTACCAATTTGCATGCATAAAAGAGAGGATTTACTATTATTACCAGAAGACATCAATGGCTTCATTTGTATGTTTTTTGGAATTTTGCTTCTGGAATGTTGTCTTTTGGCTTTTCGCGAAGTGTGTGGGTTTCAGTATGGGCACTATATATGGGTAAGGGGAACTGCTTCTGTTTTTTTTTTTTTTTGGTAATATGAAATTTTATTAGAGGGAACTCTTTGCACCTCACTCTGGCTACCTACATCTGCCTTGTGGATAGAAATTCAGTTTCTGCAGTTGCTTGGCTAATCTTGGCTTCCACCTACCTCAACAGTGTACATCCTGAATTATCATTTTGACCGTAACTACATCAGGTCTTCTCTTGTTCTGGAGTACCTTTTGGTTCCTCTCTTGCCAAATGTAGTATAGGCTTCCAGTTTGTGCCATTTTCTATACTTCAGTTTGTGTGCTTTCTACCATAAGCATGTGTTCTTACCCAGTCCAGCTTCTCTGTCCACCTCATAGCAGTTCTGCTTATACCTTGCTGGCTGAGTATCTTCTGACAGATGATAGATGAAGTTGAGCATTTAAAGAACAAATGTGTATATCTTCATCTTCATTTTCACCTAATGGACATGTTGAGCTACTACCCATATCCCATTAATCAACCTGTCTCTTGTGTATAACCTTCCTTGTATTGCCAAATATAGGATAAAATGCCACCTTGGTTTTTGCTAACCATTTTCCTCCATTCAGCTTGTTATAAATCTTCCTTATGGAGTGTTTCCCAAAGTTCTGTAGGTATTCATTAGATGGCCCAGTACCCTCTATGATGATTTCTTGGCATTATCCATGATACTCGCTTAACAGTCACCTCCCTGATTGCTTTCCTTTACCATAGTAGATGTGTACACATTGTATCCATGATTTATCTTTCTTCTTGCATTGAATTCAATAATGCTTCAAGATGGCAGCTTTGTTCCAAACTAATCTATCAGTAATATACTAATATTTAATCCTCCAGCTGATTTGGGCAATCATAGTTTATCCAAGGCCACCAAAGCCTTCTTTGAACATTTTGTAGCATCAGTCCAAAGGAATTTTCTACAGACAGTCTCTATCAGATGAATGATCTTCTCAGGCAGAACGAAAATTTGGGACCATAGTTAGTATATTATTAAGACTTGAGACACTCTTAATCAACTACAGCCTCCTGTATGCATACGTTAAGAATTCCGCATTCCAAGTGGTAACCCTCCCTAGCATCTTATCAATCAGGGATTGACAGTGTCTTACAGATAATCTTTAGAGCTCAAAGGAACACCTAGATACCTGAGAGGTAAGGGAACTGTTGAAAAAAACAAGTATGCTGCTTTTGCTCACTTTTACCTGACAAAACTACATTCCCAAGATCCCCAACAGCCGAAATGTCTGGTGATCGTTTGTGTACTAAGACTCCATTAACAGACAACAGTCAAGTTAGATATAATTCTACTTTTCCGGGGTTTTGAGCCTCATCTTCCTATCCATTTTAGGTGGTATGATTCAAGTACCTTTTGTTAGCTACTATATTAGAAGCTAAAGTTAAAAAGCCACAAGCATTTGTTACATTTCATCATCTCCTAAATCTCTTCTTTATGGGCTTTGCTTTTTTGTTTGTTTGTTTTTCCACCTCTTTTCTCAGGTTTCATCGAATGAAGAAATTGGGATTTCCCAGGCACTAGCATGGTGGAGCTGGCCTTTTGACATCTATCAGTTTACTCAGTTGATGGTGCCATAAACGGATTGTGGTGATGGCTTTACGGAATTAATCTTATCTAAAGGAAGAGTTGGAAGTCCTCAACTGGCTGGGAAGCATACACTTTCTGATGCTTGAGTTACATCTCTTTTTTACTTTCTTTCTTTCTTTTTGTTAGGTTTAACTTTATGATGCCCTTAAAGCATCTAATGTTTTGGGCAATAGGCATATAGTTGAACTTGTGTAAATCAGGATAGTCATTGGGATTTTATATCATAATGTCTTAGCAAATGATTTACTGAATGTACTAGTTTCCAGTGTAAATCAATGTTTAGTAGAATGACTTACCTTTGGGGTCCTATGGGTTATGACTTTTCTTCATTTTGTGCCAGTCCGAGCTCTTGGAATTGGAATAAATTCGACAAAATCGTGGGTCGTGGTACAACATATAGGCACTAGAGTACAAGTCTGAAATTTCTGATTTTTCAACTTAGTTTCAAATGGTGGAAAAATCCAATTGAATCTCTCGAGTCCTATTCAAAATCATGTGACAAATCCAAAATGATTCTACAAACTTATATACACTTTCTACGCTAAATTTGAATCACAAATGAGCAAAATAACTAGTTGAGTTGTTACATGAACACCATGATATTTACATACATGAATATGTAATGAGTCTTGTGATAACTTCCCCAAATTTTGTGTAAATATTTGTTGGTATGAAGGTTCACTATTGAATCGCATATGATACCACACTTTACTTTTGTAGAGATAGTCTTTTACTATGTGAATATAAAAATCATATGTGAGTACATAAGAAGTCATAGATTGAGAAGTTAACTCACCATATTTTACTCACCTAGATAAAGTTAACTTAATAAATACTCAATTAGATAGTTTAAGAGGTTTGCAATATATGTGATTTTGTTTTGAAAATCATGCCTGAGTCAGGCCGGGATCAAGATGCGGGTTAAGGTATGGTTCAGGATTCAAGATGGGGAGTTGGGTCCTGGGGCGAGGTTGAGATTCAGGTCAGAGTTGGATCCCGGATTGAGGTCCTGAGTTGGGGTTAGGAGCCGGATCCTAGGTTCCTAGGTCGGAGCCAGGTCTAGGGTCGTTGTTTTGGTCAAAAGATGGGTCCACTTCGGGGTGAGGTTAAGGTGTAGTCATGAGCCGGTACACTGGATTTCTTGGTGTGGGGGGGACAAGTCACAGGTATATATTTTTTTTTGAAAAATGGATGAGCCAATTTTTTTAAAGTCAAACTACGGGATATTAAAGTAATTTTGTTTTATGTTTTAAGTTTTTACCGACCTTTAGCAATGGCGGTAAAAATAACAATGAGACATAAAATAGAATTTAACTAACTTTTTTTCCAAATTTCACCATTTTCGTTTTCGATTTTGGTAAAGCTGTAGAATAACATTTTACCTATATAGACAGTATAATTTCCCAACAAAACGTGTCCATCTGGACACCCTCAACACATTATAGCACCGCCCCTAAGTCAGGTCAGAATGGGGGGCTTGTTTTAGGATAGTGAAGTTTAAGAAAAGTTTTAAAAAATGTTTTCCTTACTTCATATAGGAAAGTCATTTTCCTTAAATTAGAAAAAAAATTGAAAAATACTTTGAAAAACATTTAATTCAATCAAATATGAAAAAATTGCAAATTATTTTTAAAAATATTTTATCTTTATACCAAAATATGTACCTACATCCTCATATGTTTAAATAGGTCGAATCAAGCTGATAATCGTAAATTTTATCCATTTTACCACCCCTTATATAGAGGGGTACAAAAGTCGCGGATCAATTTTGCCCTTTTCCTATTTTTGCTTGGTGAGTGGTGACAAAGAAAATCTCCCCCTCGTTACGTCGCACAAAAAACTCCATTTTAGATAAGCTTAGTTCTTATATATATATTATCTCCAAATAGTAACTAATTCATCCATTAAACATCCAAATTAGTGAAACATGAATAATTAAGCTCAGTTAATATATTAAACATAAAAATATAACCAAAGAGCGATGAAGATAATATATATATATATATACTATAACGAGGCAATTCCAGAAGCAGTAAAAGATGAAAACGAATCAAGCCCATATTTCCTACAATCAAATATAGGTTGGACAAACAATATTAATAAATAAATTTGACCCTTTTTAGGTATATATGTAAGAAAATCATAATACGGGCGGCTTAACCAAATCTGGGTTATTTTCAACCAACATACCCTTGTAAGACATACTGTGAAGAAACCAAACACAAGGTATATAAAAGCAAAATACTGCCACCTATACTGATATTATATTGAACACAGAAGTAAACAGCCATATATACTGAAAAGATAGGAGAGCAGAAGCAAGTTCTGGGCTGCCTGAGTCTGAACCTGGTGAAGAATTTCCCGGTTAATGAGACGATCGAATCCCAGCACTTATATCAAAATCTTTCATGTGAAGGATGTATAAGTGGCGGCGCTTGCTTATGCTTCTTCACTGCCACTTTGATTGTTGCCATATTTGAGTATATTGAACTTGCAAAGAGGACAGGTCGCATTTATATACAACCACTTGTCTATGCAGGCTGTGTGAAAATGGTGATGACATGGGAGCTCACGCAGCTCGATTCCATCTTCATAGGAACAAAGGCAAATGCAACATTCCTGCAAATGTAAATAACAAATTTAACTTCTAAGACTTGGAAAGCTTGTGATACTTTATGAAAAGTTCCTGGCTGAGAAAAAGCCGAATGTTTCATAAAACATACAGCATCTTCTGGTGGAAGAACATGCTCAGTAGGTGTATCGGTGTCGCATTCAACCATTACTCCTCCAAATGATTCTTGGATATCACCATTCTCTTTCTCGAAGTTGCCTAGTCTCTTAAACTTGTACTTGGGCAGTCTTTCAACATCTTCCTTAGTTGCACCTTCCTGTTTCAAGGGATAAGTAAATTATGAGAGAGATATTGAGAACTACCAGGTGAGAGAGAAGATCCACGCAAGAAAAGCAGTGGTTTCATCCTATTTTAAGTAATCTCATTTGACTAGATTCTCAAGTGGATAAGATCGGCCGAGTGGTCTCAGTTGGAGATGAAATTGCACGTGTTTGTGGATTGAACGAGATTCAAGTTGGGTAAATCAATGACAGGACATCAATTCAAATCTTTGGGGAATTCAGGCAAGAGCTGAAATTCCAGTTGCATTTATTGTACAAGGGTGCAGAAATACATACTACAACTTTTTTATTACTTCGACTCTTATTAGAATAAATAATGCACATCAATATCTCCTTTCAGTAATATAGAGCAGAGATGGTATTGACAAGATAAAAGATCTTTTCTTAAAAGGTCTAACAAAAGGCTGCGCAAAAAAAAATCCCCAGCAATGCTGATTACACATCTACCTTCCTCCGTTTTATGTTTCTAAAACAAACTCGGATGTATGAAATAACCCAAACGAATGTATTATCTTACACAATTTGCAACAATTCTTTGAACCATATTGACAAAAATCAATACGTTGTGCACATTGAAAGCCTTCTTTTCTTTGTTTATGTATAACAAGGAGCTCTAACTCAGACAACATATTAAAAAGAACAGCTGCTCCAAAAGCATAGACAATATGTGTGTGTGTTGCTGAGTCTGTTTTTCTTTTTTTTTTATGAACATTACACAGAGTATTCATTGATATGTTTCCAAAGATTCTCAAGCTAACATTATCTGTAAACACAGGAATCTCCTAAAAGCTATTATCGAAGTTGTTTTTCCTTCCCATAACCACAAATATTTATAAGGTTACAACAACAACACACCCACTGCAGGGAGGGTAGTATGTAAGCAGACCTTACCCCTACCTTGGGAGGTAGAGAGGTTGTTTCCGATAGACCCTCAGCTCAAGGAAAAGCATATCAAAGCAGTTCGGGAAAGGAAATACAGAAGTGAAGACAAATATTTAAGTTTGACTAACATGCCAAAAGGAATGTCGTTTGATGTGAATCATGACAATTGATAGAAGTGACGAAAGGTTTAACAGATTTACCTGATCTGTCACTGCATATAAGATTGCAATAATACATGGGAGACAGCAGCAAACAGCAATTCCAATGACACAAGCCACAGCAACACATATAACAACAAAAAACACATCAAACGCCAGAAATGTGATACAAAGCCTGCAAAAGATACCATTTAAATTAACATAAAGTAGAAGTATAAGAAAATGAAGCAGAGCTAGAGCCTAGTTTTGAGATAAACCAGTAAAGTTGAGGTGCATCACGGGGCATAGTCTGGCCACCAGCAGATACCCAGTAGAACCCAATTATCCACCAAATGAAAGAAAACATGGTGTTTGCAGACTCCAGATGCTTGGCAACACTGAAACAATAAATCAAGAATCAGTGGTACATTATTAGGCACAAATATGCAGTTTTATTCTTCTCGAAACATTTTTTAAAAAAAAAAACTAGGTTTCAACCATTTAGTCATGCATCGGGAACAACCTTCATTTTTCACAGTTGGCATCAGTTTGAATATCCCCACTTGTGGGATTGCACTGGGTATGTTGTTTTGGCATCAATTTGAATAACTTTGGGATTCATGTTCAACTATCCAAGTTCAGCAGCCTACTGGATGTTATTTCTCAAATAGGCCAGTAAAACTAGAGCATCAGTGACACGGGTGTCCATTTCAGCACCCGAGAAATTTTATAGTAAGTTTACTTTTGAGTTACACTATAGTGATAAGGATTTTTGCGTAGCACCAAATGGGTTTATGTATGTTAGAGACATAATTAAACAAATAAAACTGTGTTTTTTATAACAGGTTAATCTTTTAGATGAGCACACACTTTAACATGGTATCAAACATAGCAGGCAGAGATCCTCAGTTTGAGTCTCACCGCCACTCGTTATTTAAAAAGAATTTCCACATGCTTGACCATGAAAAACAACCAGGCTTACATGTGAAGGGTGTGTTGAATACATAGTTAAAAGAATAAAAATGTGCTCTCTTCAACACCTTAAGCCTTAAGATGATATGATCAAACACTCTAGCAATGCAAAATTAAGAAAAGAACTAGCACCAAATTCATTTGAGCACACCAAAATACATAGCCTTAGCTAATTTAATATCACTATATAGTTGATTAGTCAACTCGTGATTTATGCATAATCTATAATCTGAGATATTGATCAGAACCTACACTTTCCTGTTTAGGTAACATGTCTCCCATTAGCAAAGTCTCTAGAAGTAAAGCCTCCTCTGCCCTCACTATTCCAATAGGAAAGGTCCCTGTAAGATTGTTTCTCAGAATGGAGCCTCTAGTGCCTCTCCACCAAATAGGCCAATATTGACGCAGCAGATTTATGCAGTGATTACCTATGATAAAGCAACATTCATACAAGAAACAAGCAAGCTATCTAAGAAAGACATCTGCAGTCATCAGAAAACCACAATCTAGATGTCATTTTTCTGCACTACTCTGGCTATCCTAATTTCTAGTAAAATGATAACCTCAGCATCCTATCTTGACAAAAGATAGTGCAGAGTAAACCAATTGATGCCTTTATCTGAACACACAGTTTTTCAGCTGGCTGTTATGTTAGCTGTAGCGTGCCTTCCCAAATTCTCTGTGCTTGGAAAGATTTTTCAGTATTTTCTTATGATGACGTGGTCAGAGTCCTGAAACTTCCTTCCTTTATATAAGGAATTATCCTGGTTGGTCGAAGCTAGAAGACAGCTGGATGAACTTCTATTTTGCATAGGGGAAGTAAGATTCACACAGAGACAGCTGCTATCTGGAAATATCTTTCTACGTTAGCTAGCGGGGACGGGCTTTCCTATTGTAGTTCTGCGGCGGCCTCTAAATGGCCGTCCCAAAAGATTCCAATCCCTTCCAAAACCAGATTGAACACATCCAACTTCCGATTCCTTAGTTATAGGCAGAGGCCGAAGCAGAATTTTAGGTTTATGGGTTCTGAATTTTAAGACAGGACAATGACCTCAATCTAATGTGTAACAATCCCAAACTAACAAACAAATACCGATATTTAATATATTTTGAAAAACGACAAACTAACTATGACAAACTACTTAAACACTATATAAATGTAAGTACTATCATTTTAATTGCACTCAACAGTTGTCATATCTTGAAAACGATAAATAACCGTTGACACCGCAATACAACAATTTGCTTTTTTGGTTAATTATCAATTTTATGTTGTTTTTTTTTTCAAAAAACGGCACATAGAAAGAAAAAAAAAAGACCTACGAGAAACTAGGAGAGAGTACTGAATATTCTCTTTTAGAAAGAGAGCATATATAGCAAGAAAACAACTACAAATGACGCACAGGTACCAAGTTTAGGACCCACATATCCTAGGGGAAACAAAAGCTTTGCAGTCCGCCGATACACCACTGAACTATCCACTTGTTTTTGTATGTTGTTTCACATGTTAAAAACCTAAGTTGCTTGGATTCTTCCCATGTCGATACGATGTGGGTGTGGGATCCGTCCCCGATCTGGTCAGCCGATTTGGATACTTTGACCAAATTCGAGGGAGAAATTTTAGACAGATTCAATGATTTCGGTAATCAAAACAAAACCTAAAGTGAAATTGAAGAAAAGGAAATACCTTGTATATATAAATTTCTATTGCCACTCCCTTTCCTTTTATCTCCTTCCAAGATTCTCCTCTTGATCATTATTTCTCCTCGAGTTTTCCAAATAATATCTCATAATTTAGGTTTTATAACTCTATTTTTAGACGAATCCCTGCACCCGTATCCACACATGGATCCGTATCCCTGAATCTTAAAATTTAGGTCATAGAGGATCCGACCTCTAGCTTCGCACCCGTATCGTACACCCGCACCCAAGTCCGAGCAACTTAGTTAAAAACTATATGAGTATTTGTTTCTTGAGTTTTTAGTACAAATATAGGGTCGACGCAAAAGCTACCTGGGTTCGCCCGAATCCCATGTTACACTGTAGCTCCGCCCCTGGTTATAAGTATTTTTAGGGCTACCACTCTTTCAGCCATTCTACAGAAACTAGCTTCAGAGTTCAATTAGTAACACTAAGCCAACTTACACAACACTAGAAACAACGTCAAGCAATTTCTTATTCACCAAGTATCCACAAAAGCGAGAATTACCAACAATTATAATATTTTCATTCCATCTCATGTGACGGTGTTTAAACAGGTATATATGCAGTTTAAAATGTTAACTTGCTTTATAATGCAACAATAGTTATTTGAATAGTTTAAATGAATGGAATCATAAGATACCTAGTTTCATCCTCGTTTCGACTCCTCTCCTGCGAATAATCACCAGACTCCCCTCCGTCACTCTCCGAACTCAAGTTCCCAACTCCGGTATTCCAACTAGCACTCCCGCTTCTCTGCTCAGAACTACTCAAATTTTCAGAGGACTCCCTTAACCGTCGGCGTCTATACTCAACGAAAACACAAACCATATGAAGTACACTCTGTAAAGCATATCCAACAATCCAAAGCCTTAACGGCATAGAAGGAGATTCATTTCGGCTCAGTACAAGCACAGAAATCGATACAATAACAAAAGCTAAGTTCCATAAAAGATCTATTATCACTATAGGTTTTGAGTAAGCCCAATCACTTTGCCGCTCCTCGATTTGCTCAGCAGCGGCTTCTCTTACTCGCATCGACGGCTCACGCATCAATCGGCGGCTACTTGCACGCCGTAGAAATCCAGCAGCTCCTCTGAGGCTCGGAGGGCGACGGAACGAACGTCGGTTCCGGGAATTCTGGCTGGTGAGAAACGGCGTCGTGTCAATTCCGACACCGTCACTTGGGCTAACGTCGGCGTTAGGTATGTTATCATTGGCGGTTGTTGCCGTAGACATCGCCGGGAAATTTGTGTGAAGAAAACGACGGGAAATTGAAGTTTGTTTCAGGTAGGGTTGATTTTCAGACAAAATGGTGATTTTGAATTTGGGTCACACGCGCTTGAGAGTATAGACACCTATTCTATTTTGTAGCTGCGCTAAGTGAAACCCGCCAAATAACACGCTCTGTTTCTTTCCCTTGTAGTAATAAATAATTATTTATTTTCTTAAATTTCTATTTATGTTACAAGTTTTTTGCCAAAAATATAAAATATACCATAATTATTTATATCTATACACTTGAGCTAAATTCTTAAATTATCATTGTGAAAAGAAATGTTATTATTTTTTAAGTTTAATAATTATGAGGTTGATGTAGAAGTGGGGTTTTGGTACACAAGTTATTAGTTTTAAGTATGTTTGAGTTTATTATCCAATGAACGATGATGTCACACATCATATAGGTGCAGGGTGGATGAAATGGAGGCTTACATCCAGAGTCTTGTGTGTATTTCTATTTTACATATATAAATATGTTATAAGTTTTATGTTTTAATTTCTATCTGTTCTATTACAATTTTCCATTTACAAAATAAAATTATTTTTCCTTTATCAGAACAAAATAAAATGATATTATTTTAATAAAATTTCTCTTAAAGCAATTTGAATTACATATCAACCAAATTTCTTATGAATTGACTTGTTTGTGACATTGTCCAAACAAAAATGGGAAAATGCAGTATTGAGATCTAGACAGACAGAGAATCGTACTGAGACTATTTAATTAAATATAGTTCCAAAGAGACATTAGAGAATACATAAAGTAATGAATTTCACATTCCTATAAGGCAAGTGGAAGAAATCAAATCAAATTGATATACACAAAAATAAACCTATTTCAACTAGTAATCCTGTTTGGAAGAACCTACTGATCTTCTGAATGCCCACAAACTAGATGTTTGTTGTAACAAAACAATTGATAGATGTGAACTCATCTAGAACTGCCTAGGGCATTCTACACTAACACATCAACTTAATAAATAAAAGAATTTCATAGTGTGAACTCTTAACTCTGATCACATTAGCACATGACTCTTTCTGCATGCATGTCACCATCCTTGGCTGGCCTAGAACATAGCTGCATTTGACGCTGTAGAACACTGCTGATCACATGGAAAATAGAACCCCCTCTCAAAAACTCATTTGCACAATTCACTTCCTCATGTGCTCAGGAACAAGGCGTTGTCTCAGTTCAGTAGGTGCACCAGAAAGTTCTGCTTGAAGCTTACTACAGTCAGACGGGGAGAAATAATTATAACGATAAAGTTAGGAAGGAAAAAAAAAGGAACTCAGCTCAACCTTGAGGTGTAAAGTTGAATAGAGGTGGCAAAGGACGTCCATTAGGCAAGCAAGCATTTGGCTTCCTCAGATCATCAAAGAAAGGGTGTGCACATGCCTCCAACTGAAAATGAATATACAGATTATGACTCGTTCAAATGCCTCATCACATCAAATCCCCAAAAGGAGTTTACAAACATGTTTCTAACATACTACTGGTGAAATATGGTCACCCTCTCAGTAGGCTTCATAAAATTATTGATTGTCCACAAGTAGTTAATGTGCCTTTTCTCATTACCTACTTTCAAGCTTTATACTAACAGCAGGAAAAGGCTAAGTCATTCACTTACAGCAGTACAACGTAGAGTTGGTGAATACTGCAGCAGCCTTGAGGCCAGATCTACTGCTTCAGGAGGTATTTTTCTTTGAAATATCTGCAAAATATTCAGATTTAATCAGCACCTCAGCCTATGAGTGAGTGCACTTGAAAGGGACAGTGAGTCAAAGAACTTCATCGAGGAGAACAAACAAAAGAAACTAAGATATAAATATACACTACTTAATAATTTGTAACAAACCTTGTGCCACGGGTGAGCTTTGATTTGAGGAAACTTGAACTCTGTATAGTTTGGATTCATGCACCTAATTTCCTCTCTAGTTGGTGTCCCCAAAATCTAGCATGGATTAAGTACATCAAGATCATAAGCAATGGAATGAAACTCAACTGACACTGCTTTAATAATGGGGGATGAAAACTGATGTCCCATAATAGTATACCTTGATGATCTCCACCAGCTGATCAACACCACTTTCTCCAGGGAAAAGAGGCTACACATAATGCAACATTCAATGCATCAGACTAGTTTATACCACAGTAACTCGAAATATGATGCTCACAAGAAAAAAGATTTTCTATAACTTTTATAGACAAGCCGTATATCAACAAAAAGCTACCATAATAATATCATGATCCACCAAAAAGAGAGAAACAACTTACAAGTAGGGAAACATTTAGGTGCAAGCACATACATATCTACCTCAGCAAAAGAGAGGCACCATAGAAACCAAATCTATGTGCAGGTGTATGAAAAAATTACCAACTTTCTACAGCCAATATCAGAAAGAGTGAGAAGATAGGAACCACAAATTCGACTCACCTGTCCCAAAAGTAGCTCAGCGAAAACGCAACCAGCTGACCACATATCAATTGCAGTTGTGTACTCTGTAGCCCCAAAGATCAATTCAGGCGCTCTATAATACCTAGAACAAATGTAGGCTATATTGGGCTCCCCAGGCACCTATGGTAAGAAGACAAAAGTCTGAGTAGATGCAAACACCTAGGAAAACGTAGTTCTCAAAAGAACACCACATACCAGCATCTTTGCACTTCCAAAATCACAGATCTTTAACTGATGAGTGTGTGGATTAACCTATAGCAATAATTAAAACAATAATACCACAAATAGTTAGAACAGAAGCAATCACAATGAAGGAAGAGGGAAAGCAATTGTTTCAAATAACCAAGGAAATGGAAGAGCTACAAACACCTAGAAGCAAAGGAGCATAACCAGCAAGCTTACCAAAAGATTCTGAGGTTTAATATCACGGTGACATACCCCAATTACATTGTGCATGTAATTCAGAGCTCGACATATCTGCGTAATGATAATTATGAGAAAGAAATGAAGTTATAACTTCTGAAGAATCAAGATAATTCATAATAGAGTTAACAAGATGACATATTGTAAAAGTGTCGAAATTATCTCATTTACACAAAGTTCCTACATATAAAAGTAAAAAATCACCCAAACGCTTACCTGGTATGTGTACAATTGAACATATATGATGGGCATGTGATGGTTCACTCGGCTGTAGTGCCTTGAAACTCGGTACACAGTTTCAGACACATACTCCAGAACAAGGTTAAGGTAAACTTCATTCTTCTCAGTAGTAGAATAGAAACAGTGCCTCAGGTGAACAGCATTAGGATGATCAAGCATGCGCATAATCTGTAGTTCCCTGTTCTTGTATCTCCTATCCTGCAAGACCTTCTTTATGGCAACAGATTCACCTGTTTCTAGGCACTTAGCCTAAGGAAAAAAACAGAGAAGAAATGAGCAAACGTCAAGCAGAGCCGCCCAGACGACTTCAATGCTTTCAAATAAACACCTAATCCTTCCTACTGACCCAATCAAACACAATTTTACCTGAAATACAACTCCAAATGAACCCGTACCCACCACACGTTCAGCCATGTAAGACAGTGTCTGGGACAATACCATGAAATTTATTAATTGAATAAAGCCCAAATACATAACGAATCACAAGCCATCACATCTAAGTCTGTTCAATTCTGAAGATGAAACTTACCTGTTTCTTCTGTCCATTTCGACCACTCAGAGTAGTCACAATTATCTGGCCTGTTTCTGTTCCGTTACCACTAACAACAGTAGGCTCCATATCCTAGAATTAAGTAGCATTTTAATTTTAATATATCATAAAAAAGGATTCTCCATAAACAAAAAAGCAACAACATGTGCTATATAAATAAGAAGTTACCTTTAAGTCATCCTCGTGGTCATAAGAGTTTTTCCCTCTAATTCTCATTTCATTTGGAAGCTCCTTCTTTCCAGATTTTTCTTGCCTAGTATCGACAGTCAATGTACTTGCATCACTTCCCTCAGATGTAGAAGTCACATCATCCTTTGGCGCTATAGTACATCGCTCTTCCATTTGAATTTCAATATCAACCCTGTGATCTACTTCTTGCTCAATCTTCAGTCTCTTTAGGCTAATATCCCCTCCCTATTAAATTAGTAAAAAAAAGTGAGAATGCACTTAAACTTAAATCACATCAGGAGAAACAATAACAATTTCATGATTCATTTAAACATAATTTTGAGCAGACTTCGAAAAAAAAACTAATCTCACAAAGAAATAACAATAATCATATTACTTTTTTCCCGGGATGTATTTCTCACTTGGTAAATAAAATCTTACTTACCAAAAAAAAAAAACAATAATCATATTACAGAGCTAATATGATAAAATTACACCAACTTCCTTTAGATTTACCAAACTCTGTATTAATCGGTCACATTAACAAGCTAATCAAGTACAAATAAGCATAATATAGAACAATTCAAGGCAACATCTCCAGTCAAAAAGCCCTAAAATAAAATAAAAAGTTGAAAAAAACATGCTACACAAATCAAATCAACAAAAAACGAAGCAAACAAATCGTATTTAGACGGGAAAAAACAACAAAAAATTCCATAAATTCGCATATGAGATGAAAAACAGAGAGAGAAACTTACAGGATCGGAAACGGAAGATCGTCCAGAAGCAATGCTCTTGAGGCGACGCATCACATTCATCTCTTTCCTTTCCTTTTCTTCCAATTTATTCAAACCCTAAAAATTGTTGCTTCTCCTCTCTCTCTCTCTTCTTAATCAGAAACGAAAAGTTTCTGAAAAAAAGAGAGAAGACGAAGAACAATAAACAAGAAATTGATATACAGAAGGAGAAGAAATAACAAATATATATATTCTCTCCTTTCTGCGTTCAACAAAAAGGAGACAAAGGGGAAGAAAAATTGAAAATGAAATTGATCTGACCAAAACAGAGGAAAAAAAGGAAGATAAATATTAGTACTAGTATATACTCCTACGTAGCCATTTACGTCTCGATTTAAATTCCGAGATTCAAAACTTTTAAATAAAATATAAAAATTCTACTTTGAAAAATAAACTGTGTAATTTTTGGAACATCAAGATAATTCGTAGCTTCTAAGGTTGTTCAAAATCGAATTGAAATTAATAATATGAGTCGAAAAAAAGTTAGAATATTAATTTATTGATAATGGATTATTGGTTAAGCAATATCAATGACGGTTTAGATTTTTTTAATTATCGTGTTATCGTCTGTCAACTCATGTGTATGAGTTCATTTGATTTGTCACCTTGTTTCTAGGTTATTTTCAATAAAAAAAAATATGTCAAATCTTAACGGTTAAACCAATAATAATCAATAATCGATAAGTCAATATCTTAATGGTATTATAACGGTTTAGTATGTCTACAAATCGATAACCGATAAGTCAAACTAATAAACTTTAAAATCGAAATGAACCAACTGATACCTAACCCTAGTAGCCGATATAGTCTCTGTAATAACTTGTCATTCAGGTGAGTATTTTGTGCGATTGAGAATCTTCCAGTGTGTAATAGCCTGCAAATTGCACAAAAAATGTAAAGTGCTTAACAAATTTTATGCACAGACTTGACTCAAATGGCATGAAGTTTACATACCGAAAAGATAAAAAAAAGTATAAATTTAAACACAATAAATATTTTGTCTATTAAAGATTATCTTTTTATCTCAATTCTTACCGTGAATAGAAGTTAGAGTTGCTAATACTTTATCTTCTTCAGAGAATATACACTCTATACTATTTTTGTTTCAATTTATTTATTGGACTCAAATTGTGACGAAAGTTATATAAATCACAATAAATAACAATATTTTAAATTTTTTTATTAAAATAATAATTAATTCATTGAGTTCTATATATAAAAAAATTCAAGTCGGCTGGTCAAAGTCATCCGTCATTTCTACATTGTTTTTTGTGTACTTCTCAGTCAAACTTTGATTCTACATAAGGTGTTTGATTATTTTGGATTTGAACGAGTAAATGGCGAAAATGACCTTGGGGTAGAGGAGGAATTACATAGTATCTCGTTAGACAATCACTATGTTTATATTATTTCTTTAATATCCGAGAGAGGGCTTTTTGGTCTAACCTGACCGAATTGATTAGGAGAACTAGTTCGTGTATTATATAGATATTTTTCATATAATTGACCGACTGGAAAATATTTTTCATTTACTAATCAAACACTAGAAAAGAATTTTCAAAAAATATTTTCCATTCACCAACTAAATATGAGAATTTAGCCGGTTTGGATTGACTTTTCATTTTTACTTATAAGCCAAAAGTCATAAGTTATAATTTTTAATTTGTGACTTATTTTTAGTGTTTTAGCATAAAACTAAGTGCACTCTTTAAATGGAGGAACTAGTGTGAGAAAGAAAAAATAAAAAAAGGTTTACTTATAAGCCAAAAATCATAAGTGATGCGAAGAAAGGCGACGGATACTCTGCCCATTTATCCGCAACAAGTCTTCATGGTATCCAAGGATACAAGGTATTTATCACAATTGCCATGATGCTTGGTGATGGTCTTTTCCATTTTGCCTACATGTTGGTGGTCACAATCTTAAGTTTCACAAAGAGGACGACTAGTACTTGTTTAGAAGAAGTACTTTCACAATCTTTAACACTCCACATTAGGTTATTTTAGCTTAACATGTTATTTTAAGGCATGTGTATTATATTATTAGTACCGTTAAGAAAAGTTGTGTTTTTATATATTCTTGTTGTTTTCAAATTTATAGATATATCTTGCGTGTTTTAATAGCAATTCTGTTGAACCTTTAATCTTCAACATATATACCGACGGTGTACTGTAATTTGTTCCCCGGGTGTCTATGAAATATCTCACAATGTGAATGAAAAAAAGGCGCAAATGGAGAAATGCGTAAGTAATATCTATATGAGTTTTTAAAATTATTCCTACTAAAAAATTTAAAATTCACGTGACGTGTAGAAGAACTGGCACAATAATAAACACTATTATACCAAAAACTGATTCCATTTTCTTCATTAAATCTGAACACCAGATTCATCCAAAAACATCTCATAAACTACGTCAAATCTTCAAAAAATTCAGATTTAGAGTCTTCAATACGTAATCGATCATTTATAACAATATCAACTCAAAACAAAGCTTATTTGTGAAATAACTGAAGAGATAAATAAATTGAACGCAAAGTTTCGTGCTAATATGGAGAAGAAGGAGCATCCACATGATTTAGTATTTCACCTTTCAAAGCAACTATGGGGTACTCAATATATAATATATCTAACATAACAAAAAAGTGGATCTTCACACACAATATTGAGATTTTTTTATTTTGAGATTAGAATGAAGTTGATGCTCGAGTTGTCCTTTGCAATAAACACTGATTTATAATCAGTATTTTTTTCATCATCTGCAGAGACAAGTCTTATTTCATCATGTGTTGTCATATATATGTATATATTAAGTGTTGCATAATTTTTTAACGATACATATATCGTAAACTCAAAGTGTTGGAGTTCTCTGTCTCAAGATATTAAGTACTTTTGTATAGAAGGAAATTATGCAACACAACAACAATATACCCGGTGAAGAAGAGCATATTACTCTTCTTAACGGTTTGATTGAGTTCAACTCACAACGTGAAAAATGTTAAAAATTCATCATCAATTTAAATTTTACCTAAGACAAGTCAAGAAGAATCTAGAATATTCAAAAATCGGTAGAGAATAGAAGGAATTACACTAAAATGTACTATCTCAAAAACAAAAACAAAAACAAAATTATGTCAAGAGACTATCCAATATTGCAGGAAGAAAAATTATGTTACTAAAAGTGTGGAACAAAAATTAATTTGAAATAGTAAAAGTAGAGTTAATATCTCAAAAGGTCATTGAAATTTGTTTTGTATCAATAAAATCACTTAATTTAGATTTTGTATCAATAAAATCAGTCAATTAAATTTCTCATTAAATAAAATTTGACATGATAATATAACTTCTAAAATAAATAAATTTAAATATTTATTTGCTTCTCCTTCGTTATTGAGCTGCATCTCTGACTCTCTCTTTTCTTTCTCACTACAAAATAAAATATTATTATTTGAGTTTAAATTTCATGTGCTTGCGGGGCAAGAAATATTTCATATAATTGTGGATAAATTTATTTAAAAAATATTTTTTGTTTATGTAAAATATATTGTTATAGTAACTTATAAGTAACGTCCAACAAAAATTATATTCAGCGATAGTATAAAATGATGTCATTACCTATATATATATATATAAATAAATTTTTCAATCCAAGTATCCCATTTTTGCTGCAACTTTACGCTATTTGTCATCAAGAAGCTTGTGTTAGGCGAGGAATATGAAGCCATCGAGAGAAAAAAATATTAGGGACAGTTATAGTCGGAGATATTACTTTTTTTTCTTGAGATTAAAATAAAATTGTTGCTTGTTCGACTAACACTCTATTTGGATGGTTGTTATCATATTGTAGTATTCTAATGAATATAGAACTGTATTGTTCCAGTGAATACAAATCGTATTGTTCGTAAATGATTAAATAGAAATATTAGATAGGATGATTCTCTGTTTGAACAAGAGAATATTTCTCTCTGTTTCTGCTAAAGTTCACTCCCAATTTTTCAATTCTTGATCGTCAATGGCTGAACGACAAGTCATTGATGATTTGGAGGAAGAAGACGTTCTATTATGATTTCTTTCCATCAAAAGAGAAAGAAGAAGTCTGCAAAGTTGACAACACATCATGGGTAGTGACTCGAGACATGCCTTTAAAATTACCCATAAAAAACTAAATCAAGGAAATTTGGTGATTTCATCTTTCGCGAATTACAATGAACAATCAATTGATAATTCAAACTGTTTTTACTACTAAAACATTTTGTAGTATCGTTCTTGAAAGGTCTTACACGAAGCACATTTTTCTCGGTTTATATATTTCTTTTGATATAACCTCTTCTGCTTTTTTACTTAAATTTGTTGAGATCATCGTCTTCTGTTTTAATTTGTGTGCCTTACTTTCTATTTTACTCAAAAAAATTTAAAAAATGATTTTTTGGGTACAATTTTTCATTTTCAACTTGACGCGTTTTAAAGTCACAAGCCTAGACCAAAATTGACAATATTATTATTAGTAGTAGGCAATTGGATTGTTAGTTTGTTACACATTATATATTCAAACTAAAATAACTAAGAAAATTGGACAAATATGTGTATTAACTAAGACGAGACATTCTCGCGGGGAAATTGTCAAATTGGGAGGATGGACTATTGAAATGTCATTAGAACAAGAACAAACACTTGATCAACAGATTCTAAGCGAAAGTTGGCAATCATGCAGAGTTGCATTAATACATCAATGAAATATGAATACATTGCTTCATATCACATATAAAAGATCAAAGTATAAACAAATCGAAATCTTCAATACCTCCCTTTTACTATTCTCTTTCGTGCATTGAATTATTCAACGGTAGCAGATTGGGCGTTGGTGATGAAATTCGACTATATTAGATCCTAGATCTTCAAGTTTAATGTTCAAATTACTTTCTCAAGTTTGGGTTTAGTGAAATGTCAGATAATTTAGGACCAAAAACAACATATCATAGTCTTTTTGTTGTTATTACTCTTTCATATAGTTGTAATGGCTGAAGATTGGTTGCACTATGGAGTATGATGATTCTTCAAGTTCCCAATCTAGTAAGTGCAATCCTTTTTTTGTACTTGTGTTTTCATTCTTTTTGATAACTGATTATATTAATTAAATTGTTGTTTGCTTTTCGAAATTTTAACTTTTCAATGTAAATGGCTCAATGGTGAAGCTATTAAATTTAAAAATATTAATGGTGAATTTAATAATTCAAAATTTACTTACAATAATATTGAAGATTACAGCATAATTGTTCAATTTTATATATATATATATATATATATATATACTATTTTAAAACTTTAAATTAAATTACTTAAATATTCATATTAACAAATTAAGTTTTTACAACAACATCCGGTTGTCATTAGCTTGAGATTATTATTTTATTTTAAAATATAGAACCTACAAAATCAAATCCTAGCTCTGGCTCTTCTTTTAATATGAGAATAATGTAGTTTCCCAATAATTTAGATATGCAATTTGTAAGAGTATCAACTCCGTTCTTGTAGTCTTTTGAGAAGAAGAAATTATTGAAATTTTATGAAAGAGTCTCTAAAGCCAAATATGTACAATATCAAGTCAAGTTGTTAATCACATATCTCTTCTTTTTTTATTAGACTAGCAAACACTCTTTTTTTCTTTGTCACACCATTTTCACACAAGTAAATCAAGGACATCACCCTCAAATCCAAATTACTAAGGAAACAGAATAACATGAATGAAAAATTAATTCAGAGTTTCTATCAAGATGGACCTTTGAAAATCTTGCAAACGAGGCTAGAGTGTTAAGGACTCGAGTTGCACTTCAGCTTGTTCACTCTAATGTTAGACATAAGCAAAAACACTTTTAAGTTGAAGGACATACCAATGAAAAAGGAAACCATAAAATGTTCAACTCTTAGCTGAAGGATTTCAAATAGTCTGCTCACAATTGTTTCAATGTGAGGTTCTACAATGCATGAACTGCAATTCTCACATAGAAAACGCATCGCTGAGGCAGCAGCAACCTATGAAAAATAAAGCAATTAGATTTCATTAAACATAAATAATATGAATTTTAAGACAAGGAAAGAAATGAAAAGTCTACCATTCTTTGTCGCATGTTTGACGGGTTTGTTGCCATCTGAAAGTGCTAAAAGTAGCCACATACTAAAAAGGTTAGCATGTTGATCTAGCTTATGTGGAGGTAGCTCTACACTCATAGCTCCAAAAAGAACATAAATGTGTAATTTTGAACATACAATGTACCTGAATTTAGAGACTTGCAAAAGAAACTGAGCATACCCTGTCATTCCTCATGTTTGTTGATAATAATATAGGTGAATATCTGAGATGAATTTACTTTTAATATGAGAATAATGTAGTTTGGGGGTTTCGTGAACTCCAATAATTTAGATATGCAATTTGTAAAAGCATTAACTAGCAATTTATAAAAGCATCAACCAGGAATTGTTGGAATTCTAGGAAAGCCATTGTACATAATTGCAAGATATTTACTAGTGATTTTGAATTCTTAGCCTCAATGCTCTTCTTATTCTAATAATAATGTCCTTGCACCATATAAAAACATTCCACTAGAATAGTTATATTAATACAAATAAGAGAAACTCTATGCTTCATAGACAACCAAAAGAACTCCAACAACTTTTATATTACATACTCATAAACAACCCAAGAACTCAAATTAAACAAGGGAAAAAAAAAGTCTACTTAACAAAACTCTAGAAAGAAAAAAATTAGGTTGTATATATATATAGGTGGGTCATAACTTAGTTGAAGCTACATGGGAACTTAGCCATGCTAGCTAAAGAAAACCATTCCTTTTTTTTAGTAGTACTAGTAGTAGCTCTTAAACTTTCAATCTTGATGTCACATACCTTTCATCTCAAATTACAAAAAAAACAAATATTAGAAGAATCAGCTTAAGCCAAAAACCAAAAAAAGGAAAAAGAAAATTAATATATTGAAGGTGTTGATGCCCAAATTTTAGTCATGGTTCTTTTCTACCCAATCTGATCTTCCTAATGTGAACTCCAAGCTAGGGTTTTTCTGATCCAAACTGCAACCTACATAGCTCATTGCTCTTGAATATTCACATTCCTGCAATAATTTCTTCACATATTTAGTACACTTAATATCATGATATTTTTTTTCTGTTGAAATGGAAGGCAATATATTTGCGACGGATGACATTGTCTAGTTATATATTTAGTTAGGTTAAATAGTTGACCTGATCAACTTGTTTGGAATTGAGACGTATGCAGTTATGTTGGTCTAGGGTCAACTATTTCAACTATAGCAATTCTTTTTTCCTTTTGCTAAAATAAAAAATAAGTTGTAAATGTTTTACTTATAATGGTGTCCCTTTTTTTCCTAGGGGAGAGGGGGATAAAAACTCCACATATATAGTGGGTGAGTTCATTATTAAAACATAGAAAAGAGAAGAAAAATAAGGGGATCATTAATAAAACATTGAAAAGAAAAGAAAAATAAGGGGATTATTAATAAAACATATTACAATTTCACATTTCTATTAATTGAAAGCTAAATTAATGTGTTTTGCTAGATATCACATGGATTAAATCATAATTAACCAAATAACCAAGGAACCAAAAATACTATAATTCCCTTTTATTTTAAACATTGAACATTTTCTGAAATTGAAATTATAATTTTAGGCTATAACATCAATTAAACATTTGATAGTTCTTCCATGCAAAGTAAAATGAGGAAAACACTAGTATTATTATTGAAAGATAGGACCATCCTAGTCAAAATGTACGTAAGTTGATCTGAACAATATGTTTATTAGGAAAAACGAGAAGAGATTGAGGGAAGTACCTCTATATGGTGGCCAAATCTTTGTTGAGATGGAAAAGATGATGATCTGATGAGTCCATTCGATTCGTTGAAGCTAGCTTGTGACAATCTTTCTCTACTGCTGAAAATTTAAGTAGAAAATAAACTTTATATATAACATATACTTTTAAAGTTTTCGCATACTCCTTATGAAAAATATTTATATTATAAGATCATTTATTTAAAAATAGAATGAATCAAGCACATCCATCGATTTTGGGCTTATTTCATCTCACAATCAGCCCATTGAGCCATTAACTTTTGTTCCAGGCCCACTCTTTAGCCCTATTAGTGTACTTTTTTGCTACTCCAAGCCCATTACTCTTCAACCCGTTATCATCCTACCTCTCGGGAGGATCAATAGTCTTCTCATCACTTAGTATATAGCTTAAATCAAATGTTCAATCTATCGATGAATGATAAAAGTGTTCAGTCATTTGAGCAAGCCTCGCTTGTCCCGTTATTTCTCTCTCCTTCACCATCAACACTCTTTTCTCAAAAGAAAAAATGACAATGGATAGAGAACTAAAAAGAATTTGGATCTAGTAAACCCTAGAACTAGACTAATTACAGGTGAAGAAGGGGTAAGAGAAGTCTAAATTCACTTATTTTTTATGAATGGTACAAGAGCTTTCAAAAAAATTATAATGGAGTCATTTGCACTATTACCTTTATTTTATTTTATGATGATCTTTAATTTTTGTCGCTCATAACAAACAATGTTTCTACGGGATGTAAGTTTATATTTTCTTATATATCATAATATCCTATATTTATGTTCCAACATGACTTCAAATTTAAAGAACTTATGTCTTATTAGACATAAATTATATTGTTAAAAAGACCAAAATTAAAGACCAACATTTGAAGGCGGAAAATTAAAGTTCAACCTATTAAAAGACTACATTAAAATCCAACTCATCCAAGAAAGCCTTAGTTTCCTGGAAAATAGTGTGCAAACCTAATGTTGCAGGTGGACTTAATATCATTGACACTACATTAAAAATGATCTTTAGCAGCAATTAATTAAAGGTAATAGCTTAATTGCCACTAAATATGTATTTTTAGTGGCGATTAATACTCTTTGTATATGTCTCTAAAGCCTTTAGCAACACTGGATTTAATGACACTTAACTAATGCGGGTAAAGACTTTAGCACTCTTTATTAATGTATCTATTTATTGTCGTTAAAAGCTGTTTTTATTGCAGTGTGATCTGTAAGTTGTGGAATAAGGCAGCAATACTCAAATAATTGTAGAATATAGCTAGGAAGAAAGATTGCCTAAGGGTTGAGTTGGATGCTTGTATTTTTTTCTTCTTATTTATGTGAGATTTTGAATGTAATATATACATAATTAAGGTTGAAGTTGAAGTGTTTAACTGATACAGTAACACAAATTAAAATATTTATATGTACATACTTAAAGTCAGAGTATTAAGTAATCAAGGAAAAGGACAAATTATAGAGCAAGTTTTCCTAATACGTACGTAGAAGCTACATTTCAAATTTCAAATAACAAGAGAAGATGTTACATATTATATATTATTATTAACTATATACACATAAGAGACAAATGAAACACCATGCATAAATAAATACTTTAATTAAACAAATGTATAACTTTGAGAAAAGGAGAGCACTTAAGTCAAGAGACAGGTCTTTTTTTTGGACATATATGCTAAAGTCTCCTCGTGAAGAGAATAATAACAAAGTAAAGTAAAACGGTTTTGTCTATATTTAATTATATTAAAAAAAATTAAATTAATTAATTCCAAAATGCAAAGAAAGAGAAAAAAGAAAAGATAAAGTAGTTGTTTTGCAGTAATTAAATACTACACTTTAATTTATGTAGTACTATTATATATGTTTCTTTAATAAAAAATAAAGGGTGTACATATGTTGAAAAATCTTCAGGTGAAAAAAAGAAAAATGAAATATAATAAAAAGAGAAAGAAAAAAAAAAAGAGCAAAAGCTGCCACAAGAAACTCTTTATATAAGTATATAATATAATATATTAAGAATAATTAGAAAATGAAGTACGTGGGTTTGCATTTCTAAAGATTCATGCAAAAAGTAAAAGAAAATATGTTTATCAATTTTATTCATCATTACTTCAAAAGTTAATAATGTACGTGTGAAATATTTGCCCCATGAGACCCAAATTTTTTTTTTCTCCGTCCATTTTTATTTGTTTACGATATTAATAATTTATAATTATGTGGACGTAAATATATATTAAATAGAGCTACATTTAACTATACCTTTAAAGTGTCTTAATTGTAAAAATATTTCTTATACTGCAAGTGTATAGACATTAAATTCAACCTATTATAGCATTTATATACTACACATGTTATTATGTCATCAATTACTCCCTTCGGTTCAATTTATAGAGGTGGACATGTAAATTAAAAAGAAAGACAAACTTTTAAAATTTGTAACCTAAATTTAATAAGCTAAATATACATAGCTAAATTAAGTTATTATTGCAAAATATAATTAATTTTGAGACCGTCTGAAAAAATTAAGTATGTCAAACAAAACGAGATAAAGTGTTTTATCATAACGATTTATGTGTAACTACGTCACCAGCTAACCTAGTTACATAATTATTTTTATATTATCAGTGCATATAACGTAAACACTATGAAAATTAAATTTAAAGTCATTATTTCAAAATTAAATTATTTGTGCGACAGACTAAAAAATTAAGTATGTCAAATAAAACGAGCCGAAGTGTTTTATCATAACAATTTATGTGTAACTACCTCATCAATAACCTGATTATGTAATTATTTTTATCAGTGCATATAACGTAAACGCTATGAATATTATATTCAAAGGTTTATGTGTTAATTGTACCTTGAGGAGTTGCTCCAAAGAGTAGTAGAAGGTTCATCACACCCATCTGATGGACCTCTTTGATCCAAAATCCTGTCTATAGCTAACAGATCTTCTTCACCTGATCCATCTGATTGCCCTGAATTAATTCGCGACCGACAACTTCTATCGTTAAAACAATAATAATAATAATAATAATAATAACAACATATTTAGTGTAATTTCATAAATATAAAATAGACATACGTAGATATTATCCCTATCTTTAAAGAATAGAGAGACTGTTTAGAAAATTTATATCATTAAAACAGCTAGTAAAAATCCATTCTTAATCCTATTTAGTAATGAGTTATCAAAAATACAGTTAGCTATAAGCTATTTAACGATAAATTTCGTTATTAGTTCCTTTTTTATATATAGTGAATTAATTAAATTAATTACCTGAGGAAGCTGCAGGTTTGTCAGTGGTTTTAACAGTGCGATACATCTGCATTAGAAAAAAGGCATTTTAGAATTTTAAACAACAATTCAATAAATACAAAAAGATTCCAATTATACCCCCATATATCTCCTCACTCTCTCACACGCTCGAGCGTGAAGCTAAGATTTGAAGTTTATAAATTTAAAATTTTAATTTTTCAAAAGTATCCCGTTGAAAACTACATATTCAATAAACCTAAGACAAATACACAATTTAAACTAAATTTACTGAGTATAGTCAAACTCATAACTCATATTTTAGCTTTACCCCTACTCACACATAAGATATATACTGGGGCAAAGCTACGTAGGAGCAGAGGCTCATCCAAACTTACTTCGATCTAAAATTACATTATATATAGAAAAATATCTTATTTACTAACGGTTGTTTTAAAACACGAAAAAATAATATTGTGAGTCAAAATGTTTCATGATTCATTAATCACGAGGTTGATGTTTTTTTATAAGGTAACAAGAAGAAGTATTAGTGTATTATTATTATTATTATTATTGAATAATGATGACTTACTTTTGTCTGTTTTCTTTTTCTTTATCTCTCTGCTATACTATCAGACTTGTTTTCTTTAATTCAGTCATTCATTCACTGCATTTTTCATCGATTACCGTGCCACAGAAACAATTCACCCACACAAGAAGAAAAAATAAAAGAAAAATAGATTTAATTAAACTGAATTTTCCTTTTACTTTTTTTCTTGTAATTTATTTATTTATTTTACCTGCAAATGACTTTTGACATGAGCTAGAGTGAGATCTTTGACATCCATTAGCTCCAGGACTGATTTTGGAGTAGCCCCTAATTAAAAATTCAAGAAAATTCAACATTAAACTTAAATATACAATTTTTTGTATATTATTAAGCAACAATAATTTTAAACGCACTAAAATGTGATGATGAATATGAACATATATGAACCTAAATTGCAAAAGTGTATTGAGTTACAATAGTGTAAAAACTAAAAAATTGAATCTGTCAAATTTAAATCTTTGAAACTATTAATACAATTAATGTTCTCATCACTTCTCTCATCAAACCTAATGTACCCTAAAAATCAAATCAAATCAAAGGAAGTTGAAAAAAAGAAATCTAAGATAAAGTTTTGGGGTTTACTTTCATGTCCATTGGCCACCAAAAAAACATTTAAAAAAATGAAATTTTTACAAGATTACTCAAACTAGGAGATGAAAATTAATTTTAAGAATTGAAGTTTCACTTTCATGTACACAAACAAGTGCATTATATTATATATGTAAAAAAAAAAAAAAAACTCAAATTAGGGGATAGAGTTTTTACTTTCATGTCCACCAAGAAGCTCAACAGCATGAACAAATCTAGCATGAAGTGAAGTTGTCCATCGCATTCGCGGTGCCCTCATGCTTCTTTTAGTTGGAAATTTAGGTAAAAATCTTGATCTCATCATCAAACTACTTTCATGAGAAGAAGGTGAACCTAATCCAACTCCATAATATTGACTATGTTGATGATGTTGAAATCTATTAGCCACCATAGGTATTCGATAAGGCGAAAGAGAAGGAGAAGGAGAAGAAGAAACATTTGTACCACATGAATTCAAGAATGATAAATGATCCAAATTATTATAAGGTGTTGAATAAAGGGATCCAAATGATGATCTCTTTGGATCTTTCTCCAAGAAATTAGAAAATGAATCTTGATGATGATAAATTGGAATACCCTTTATAGGGTCTAATAAAGAAACCCCATGTGGTTGATGATGATTAATCATATAACTATTCATGTTTTGGCTTTGTTGGAGAAAAGGGTTTCTTGAAAAACTCCTATTTTCTTCATTAGTAATAGTTGGATGAGCTAATGAAAGCTCTGTCAGACTATTATGTGTTGATGATGATCTGTTTGAGGAATTAGTATTATTTGGAGGGCTAATATGGAGAGAAAGATCAGGGATTTGTTTTGATGAAGATGAGTTTGGTTGCCCTTCTAAGGGCATCTTGGATAATAAAATATATGACAATTCAAGATTTGTTCTTTTTTTTATGATGGTTTTGGCTTTAATACCTCAAAAACCCCAAATTGATGAAAAATAAAAGTAAAAAGTTGCACATACACATAAACATACACTAGATGTGGAAAAAGAAAGAAAGATGAACAAACTTCAAGTTTGATTCTTGATGATAGATTTAGGTGGAAAAAGAGTTAGGGAGAGATTGTTAAAAAGCTAAGTGTAAGTGAAGAAAAAGTGAGGGGCAAAGATTTTGAGTTTATCTTTTATCTTCTTTTTAAGTGGGCATATTGTTTGAGAAAAAGGAAGAAGAAGAAGAAGAAGAAGGGATAATGGTGTTTGTGAAAACAATAGAAAAATAATAATATGTGTTTTGGTAATAAATGAAAGAAAGGAATCAAGAAAGGCTTTATGGAATGAGAAAAAAGGAAGAAAGGGATAGGAGACTTGTGTTCCTCGAGAAGTACTGTTTATTAGAAAATGACACTTGAACACAAGGCTCCTTTCTCTTTCTCTTTCTTGTTTTGTCCTTTTTTTTTATTTTAAACCAATGTTCGATATTCGTATTAGAATTCGATTAATTCAGATTCACACGACATAGGGCCTCATTCAGAAGGAAGTTCTCTCTACCATATATTTTTTCATATTCAAGTCTCAAACCTAAAACACTTGATTGAGGCAGAAATAACTTCATTCACTGTAGCATATTTTTTGGATAATTTCTTTCTCTTTCTCCTCTATAGTGAAAAAAAAAAACAAAGCAACCTAAATTATTGGTAACAATTTTTTTACGTTATTAATACACTCTTTAAAATTAATATAAAATTTATAATCATGAAAATAAATATTGTCTTACTTTTTTTTTAGTTTGTTTAAAAAAGAATGTCTCTTTCTTTTTTTAGCAACTCTTTAATTTAACTTTTCGACATGTTGAAAACATCAAAATTAAAGGACATTCTGGTACATTATACATATCTTTAGTTTAGGATACAAATTTTTTTCCTCATTTATTAAATTTCGTGTCAAGTCACAACCAGACAAACAAATTTAAACTTGAGAAAATATCTGATAAATTCTTAAAGTTTATGATCTTAAATTTGTTACGTGTATAATATATATTGAAATACCCTTTAAATCTTCTGATTTTACGTGAGATTTTATTATTATTAAATAAAATTAAATAATTACAAAATATAAAGAGTAAGACACATAATAAGTTGTAGATAAAAAATGAAAAAGATGAAGGGTCACTTTTTGATTGATTTTCCTCTCCGTAGAGAACGGGTTAAAAATGGTTGAAGAGTGAAAGAGACACTCATCTCCCCTTGATTCTTTTTCTCCCACTCTCTACGCTTCTACTTCTTGTCTTTTTATGTGTTTCTATTTCATTTTTTACCCAAACATTAAAACTTATTTATAGTCGTATCAAGTGTTTACATCAATATCAGATGATACATGATAATATTAGGTGTGCACTTAATTTGCACATGCATTTATCTCACTTAACGAATATAAGTTTATATAATACGGTTACTAGAAAAAATCACTATATTTTTACTAAAACTTCTGACTGATTCTATCGATATTGTGATTGAATCAGTAAGAAAAGAAAAATTAATATATTTATAGATTTTTTCATCATGTATTATTTCTGATTCGGTGAGAAATAAATAGAAAAATTATGTTCTATAACACAAATTTCTCATTGATTTGTAGTAAAAGAAAACTTTTATATCTAGTAGTGAGTGTACAAGCACACGATAGGAGTCGTTGAAGTTTTTGCCCCATATAACTGTCTAAGGCCTATTTTTATAACAAATCTCAAAAATCTTTCTTTTATTTTTTAAATTTTGTATTTAGTCAAACAATACTATATAAATTGGCATACCAAGAGTCTATAATCAAATGAGATTAATAGCATAAAAAATAAAAATCTACCCTAATAAGCTAGAATAAATTAAAATTTACTAGTAGTGTCATAATTAGTTTTATTGTCCATGTATATAACTTGTATTTTTTTTAAATAAGTACATCAACAAAATACAATATATATACACACTAGTATGGCCATTAAAAAATATTGTGGATATGATCAAGTTCTACTATAAGATTTTGGTTTTAGCAGCCTATCCCATTTTGAAATAGATTAGGGGATGTTAGGTCAAACTTAGACATATGCAATAAAGAAAATAAATGTATGTAGCATATATGAACATTAAAGTACAAGTGAGGCATTGACTTGAGAAATTAAAGGTAAGAGGGAGAGTGTGAGAACCACAAAAAAGGGGTATTTGTTCTCTAGTAATAGAATAATATATATGTGGTGTTAACATGTGCACAAACCTAAAAATAATTAGTAAAACACACACATATTATCTTCTAATTCCATTATTTCATACTCCCAAATATTCCCTTCTAATCTTTCAACAACTTTGTCTGGCATCTTGGGTTTTAATATGTCTTCCTTCACATGATCATACACCACTAAATATGAATCATATCCACACACAACTATTAATGTTTTCAAAACCCTAGGCTAAATCAAAGCATTTCTTTATAATTATCATTTTGCTTTCTTTTATTCTAAGATATATTCCGGTAGGATCAAACTAATTATATGTATATATGCATTTACATTGTACAAAGAATTTATTTAACTTATTATATCATCAACATAAGCGAAGCTAGTGATCATGTTTCGTATACGTAAAGGGTTCTCTTCGTCAAAAAGTTTTCACTATAAATATTAGGTCGAAATTATTTTTGATGAATATATAGTATATATTGAATTCCTTTAGCTTATTCGTATATTTACTTTTTGAAAAAAGGGTCTGATATACCCCTCTCGTTATGAAAGTGACACATATATACCCCTAAGGTTATACAAATGACTCACAAATACTTTTTTCCTCTAACGGAAGGGTATTACGAGCCACTTTCATAATAAAAAATATATCAGCTCTAAATAACAAAATTAAAGAGGTATAACAGACCCTTTCCTTACTTTTTAATATTTTCAATCCCCTTGCTAATTATATGGCTCTGCTACTGATCATCAAGTTAGTCATCAATTTAGTAAGTTATCAATTAAATGTTCATGGACATTTTTACTCCCTAGTGTGACATCTTTTTTTGGAAATTAAAAGGAGCTTTTGAGCAATGATATAGTTATATTTGTGTGATCTATAGGTTATAGTTTAAACCGTAGAATCAATTAATAATACTATAAATTATGACAATCGTATAAAATATACCTTTTTTATAGTATAACCTTTTCTAAAATCCTACGTAAACGTGGAATGCATTATAGACCGAGCTACCCGTTTTAGTGACGTGACTATGTCCAATGTTACACTAAATGACATTATTCTATAGGTGGCGCTTGGCTGGATCATTTAATGCTAATGTTTTGGTATATAATTTTATATTTTTAGGTCTCCTATTTTCGAAAAAAACTTTGCACTAAAATATATTCCACTGGAAATACTGTTGAAGACAAACTTTTATGAATTTTAAGCTTTGGGTAATGTATTGCCTACATAACCAGTATGGAATGATGTACACTTGAAGTTTCTGTCGGAATTTCACTAATATCAATCATTATAAAATAATTTATTTTTGAATTTTAACACTAACATATCAGCTCTAGAACATCAGATTTCATCAGAACTTTGAAGTTAAGCGTATTTGGGTAAGAGTTGTACTAAGATGAGTGATTTCCTGAGTAATCCTTGTGTTGTATGTATCTCTCCTTTTAATCAGAGGTCTTGGGTTCGAGCCTTGGTATAGAGAAAATCATGTTGGGAGTGTCACTTCTGAACGGGCCCTACAGTGTGCGATTCAGATTTAGTCGGAGCTTCAATACGGACTCAGAACACCAGATGAAAAACTTAAAAAAAATCCATTGTAAGTACGTTTAATATGCCTCCATGACTATGAAGTTGCGGTGGAATAAATAAATTTTATCCCCTTTACTAAAAGTTTTAAATTCAAACTTTAGAAAGATATTTAATCCTAATAAGAACGTTTTTCTTTTAATGGACTTTCTACCAATTAGTCGGAGCCCCAAAATGAGAGTCGCACACCGAAAAGGCATACTCAAATAACAAAATATGCTTCCACACATTGATATATTGCTTTTAGTTGATTAGATCTTATTTATTTCATTTTTATTTATCTCAATGTATTTTAGGCAAAAGGTGTTTGGTCTCTTACATTCAATCAAAAATTTACGATAATTGTGACACTTTTTTTGCATCTGATTTAAGAAATTAAAGACATTCTATAGTCCAAATCAACTACACTTTCTAATTCAATTTATGTGACACATTAAATTTTGAGGATCAAACAAGGTAAGTTTTGAATTTTGATTGTGCATGAATTCGGATGTGGCGTCTTTAATTTTAAAAAAAAAATTCACATATTTGAAAACTAAATAAAAAGTATTATAAGACATATTAATTAATAGTTAAAGATATTTTAAAATTATATGAAAAATTACAGTTAAAGAAAGATTTATTTGAATCTCGAAATTCAAAAGCTTTACGTTAATTGAGATGAAAGGAGTGTATATTATCTCTTTCTACGTATAATAGGTCCCCGCTAATACATATTGAAAATTTAATGACGATATAAGATAAATTATTAGTTGACGATATGTTTAAGCTTTTCTAAAAAGTGTATCTTATAATTTAATTATAATTATACATGTCATTTTCAATTCGAAATTAGATTATATTAAACGCAAAGTAACTATTAAAAATTTCGAAAGTCATTATCATACTACTTTTGGACATTTCTATTATACATATACATGAAAAAAGGAGAAAAAAATATTTAAAAAAGAAGTTGATTAAACAATTGGTTCAATATTGAAAGGAAAAATTGTCCACATGCATACATTTATAATTGGGGTTCTCTTTGAAAAGAATGTAACATAAAAGGATATGGAATACCTTACAAGTACTTTATTATATTTTAAATATTTTTGTACAATTTTATATACTCATTCCCTATTAGATCAGAACCATGAGATTTAAATTTTAAAGGGTCCCATGTGATAAAACATTTTAAAGAAAAAAAATACAACAAAAATCTAATCATATTTTTATTATTAATATAGTTTATTAGGAAAAGGACATGATATATCCTTAATTTTTGCCATTTAGATTTAATATACCTTTGTTATGAAAGTAACTCATATATATACCCCTATTGTTATATAAATGACTCACATATACCATTTTCCTCTATTGGAAGTGAAAAAAATAATTTTAATTTAATTTTTTAATTATTTTTTAAAAGAAATATAATCCATATGGGGTAGTTGATCCTCCTCACGTATTATTTTTTAAATTTCGTTTGATAAAGGGTATATGTGAGCTCATTTTGCAGCGGTAGGGATATATGTGAGTCATTTGTATAACGGTAAGAGAATATATAAGCTACTTTCATAATGAGAGGTATATCAACTTTAAATAGCAAAGTTGAGGGACATATCAAATCCGTTTCCCTAGGTTAATTTTTGTTTAACTATTATAATTACTTATTATGTTTATCTTTTCAATCTTACCCGTTTATTAATTTTTTGGTCTCTAACCTATTGGTAAATTTTTCTTTTGATTTTTGTGATATGTGATTCAACATAATTATTTTTTAATTAATTAAAATGTGTCTTTTCGTCTCTTCATATCGAAGATATATTATATTTAATTGTTTTAAAATTATATTATTATTAAATATAAAGTAACAATAAGCTTTAATATGTATATTCCGGATATGTAATTACATAGTTGTACAATTAATACTTATGGTAAATTTGTGAATATTCATAAAAATAATGGATTTGAAAATGCATGATTTAATTAAGAAAAAACATCTAACTAGACATACATTCCTACCATAAATATTAATATTACCTCTACTTTTAAACAATTACATATATTACAATTTTTAATATTTTATACCATATATTTTAAAAGACACGATAAACAGTCAATCCCCTACTCCCAACAATACCTCTACTCTTCACCTCTCTTTACACGTTTGTATGTCTAAATATCAAGAACTGATTCGTGTTAACCAATACTATATGTAAAGGTTTGTTACTTTGTTCATTATTGCCATGTATTTAGAAGTTCAATCCTTTCGTGTATCTGAGATAGAGTTCATATTATTTTAAATTTCAATTTTAAAAAGTTTTACAAATTAAGATCTACATTGTTTGATTTTGGGTTTCTCAAATCATTTTCATGGCCGACAATAACTCACAACAGCAAGAAAGAAAGAAAAAAAGAAAAAGATAGCAGACAAGAAGATAGAGTTTACAATTAGAGAATATTTTGGATTTATGATTTCGATATTTTACGAAGATTTGTTAATTAATACTCAATTACCCCTTTAATTAAGGAAAACAGTTACACACATCTAATTCAAAATTAATAAAATATGTATCTCGATTTTTTTACCATCGGATACATGTATCTCGATTTTTTTAACTTCGAATACATGTATCCAAAGGCCGAAATTTGTTAGAGTTCTTAATTGATACTCAATTACTCATTTAATTAAGGATACCATTTAATTCAAAAATAATTAAATATGTATCTTGATTTTTTTAACTGTCGGATACATATATCTGGCGAGTCATGATACATGTATTCAAAGGCCGAAATATGGTATATGGAGTAATATTCTAAACTAATGTGAATCCTAGTAATTAGAAGCTAAACTAGTGAGATTTATGTAGTTTGATCTTTAATTAATTGAAAGTTTAGTTTACTTAGTTAGATATCATAGAAATCAAGAATTTATAAATAATTTAGGGCCCAAAAATACTATCCTTTGATTTCATTTGCTTGACCTATTTTTCTTTTTGTATGTTTCTAAAAGAATGACTTTTTTTGTAACTCTTTAATCTCAATTTTTTTTTACCAAACATATTTAAGGATTAAAACTACAAAATTAAAGAATATTTAGCAACTTAATATTTGCTTTTGCTGCTCCAATAAATTGTGATAGTAACAACTTGATAGAAGCTCTTGCAGCTATTTTTGGGGTTATTCACAATTTGCACTTGAGTTGGACTCTCTCTTGATTGTCCAAATGATAGAACAAAGAGACAACAAGAACATCAAGATCAACTATTGCTATAGAGAGGCTCATCGTTAATTTAAAATCATAAGATTTAAAAGATTTTTTTTAGTTTTTGAATTTTGTATCAAGTCAAAATAGGTCAAATAAATTAATGCACAAGTATATATGGATGTACTTTTTCAGGAAGCTGGTTCAATGAAAAATAAAAAATAAAAAATCATGTTCTATAGCATAAAAATTTCTCACCAATTCACGATAAAAAAAATCTTTATTACTAATAGTGATAATACCTAATTTATTTTATTTCTTATCTATTATAATTACTATACATTTTTATTCTCCACCGCTTTTATTTATTTTCTCCCAACTAGAATAGGGAATGGTAGGAGCATTTTAACGAAAAAATAAATAATTATTTAATTTTCCCCCAAATAATGTCCTAAGTTTTGAAAAAGAGAAAAAATAGGCAAATTACACTTTACACTAATTTTCAATAAGTTAGAATTTGTATGGCACAAAATGAGAATATATCCATATATACATACAAACAAGTGAAAATAAGCTACTAGAGCTAGTGTGTAATGTCTTGTAATGGTGACAACTCAAGATGAAAAGGAACAAAATTTTAGGCTCAATCTTCAAAGTATAACATACACACATGAAAACTATTTTCCTTTTGAAGTGATGTATGGTCATATTGAGCCTTATATTTGTACCATCACATAAATGCAAAGTTATACAGTATTAAACTCAGGATTTAGATGAACTTAATATTTTTTATAAATATTTAATTACAATTCAATAATTAAAATAAGTTATAGATTTAATTAATGACAAGTTCATAACTCATAACTTTTATAACTTTTATATCCTGAGTCCTCCTATGACAACTTTTATGTACTCAATATATATAAATAATTTATTCATAATTTAAAAGGCTACATTTTATAAAACTAAAAACTCATAAATTCAAATTTCTAACTGAGCTTTGACTTATAAATGGTAATGTTTAAAGTTCATCTAACTTTAAAAAGATGTATGGAAAGATGTCACTATATATGGAGCTTATTCTAAGCAAAAACACTTGTTACCAAAATGCACTCATTGAAGTCCATTTTTTAGGAAAGTTACTTTCACCAACTGAAGTTTGAAAAATTAAGTACATTGAATGCACTTTCATTCTTTCATCTTCTTTATTCATCTTTTGCATGCATTAGTTCCAACCTTATAAAAAAAGCATTTACCTTTGAGGGAAAAGTGATAAGACATTGACTCCTATGATGCTACCATATTATTATAATGTTCTTGGAAGAGTTCACTATTTTTAGAGTTAAAGAAAAGGAAGTGGGGGAGGGGGGGGGGGGTAGGGTTTTAAAAATATTAATCTTGATAAAAGGATATTAGGATTTAAGTTATATATTGTCAAAATCCACATCCATGACATATATTGTCTACTTTCAACTTGAGTCCGCACGAATTTGTTTCAAGTTGCACCATATCAATTCCTAAAATATGTGTATCATGTGAACTTGAATTATACCTTTACAGAGTTCTTTACTTTGTTCAATGCCATGTGTATTTTATTTTTAGAAATTTATTACCCTAAAAGTCTGTCAACTGTTGGTCTTGCTTGACTCACCTTCGTCAGCTTGCCTTCCAACCAGTGTGTCACATATATATTTACATTGATATTATTAGATAGAAAAGAGCATGGAACAATATTATAAATATAGACGACATCAGAAAATAAAAAAAAATAAGGAGCAAAGGACTTTTTAAAATTCGATCAATACAAATATAATAATTTTGCGAAGAATGTTTTTGACTAATCACTATTGGACAATAGATATGATGTGGAAATATCAAGAAAAAACGTCAAAAGGTTTTAAAAGGACAATAAATATGTTTAAAGAAAAACTTGAGATTCTCAACAAATCAAATTAAAATGTGAAAAAAGATGAAAAAGAAACCTTTAGCTTTTCCTTAAAGTCAATTACATCAAATATTAGCAAACTCTTTTTTTCAAATTGATATTCATTTAAAGTTATGTCGGCAATAACTTCAAAATTTAGGGGTCAAAAATCAAAATTATTGATATAATTAATTCATTGGGGGAACTGAGGACTAAGTTGAAAAAATAAATTGTTCCGTTCGCAGTTTTTGACTATTTTACCTTGATTTTATTATTTAAAATAGCAATTCCTTTCATTGGATAGTTACTTTTAAAATAAAATAAAATAAATATATATACATATATATATGTTGAATTACTAAATACAAAATTAAAGGTTATATTTAAATCATTTTTAGAATTACATTCTCCGAATATGCACAATTTAACATAACACATATTTAGTGGGACAGTTTAACAATTAAGTTTGTGAAAATTTACAGGAAAATAAATAAAGATATTTATTTTAATTAGTTGAAAGTTAAATGAGCAAATTAAATTTTGTCGAAATTTCCGGACTAAAATGCAAATTCATGTTTAGTTGAATAAGTATAAAAATGAACCTCTATTTTAATTATTGCATTGTTCAATTTTTTAAGATTCGTTTATATTGAAAAGTATTTTTTTTTTAAATATTGAAAAATAATAATTTATATTTAGTAATAGATTTATAAACTCTTTTTTTTAATAATTAAACAATACTTTAAAGAGAAGAAAAAAAAGAATTTCTTTTGAAAAAAATTTCAATCAAATACATTTAACTCTGTATTTGATTGGCTGAGTGCCTTTTGCTCACGTGCGGGGCGGAGGCAGCATATACTTAGGGGGTTCATCTGAACCCCTCGGTAGAAAACATTACTATTTATACATAGTTAAAATTATTTTTTAGGTATGTATAATAAATGTCGAACTCCCTTCCACTAGTTCGTGTGTTTACTTCTTAGATTTTGAACCCCCTTATTAAAAATCCTAGCTCCGTCACTGCTCACGTGCTCCCAATTGATGTGTTTCTTCTTTGAAATTTACTTCAATAATTGTTGTAATGATGATTTCTATAGTCAGAAAAGTTTTGAGAACATTGGTTGATAAATTGATGTCATAGATAACAGCGGAGCTAGGTAGGGTCGAGAGGTAAGGATGTTCATTCGAACCTTACTTTATTTGATAGAATATTACAATGTAGATATAAGATTAAATTTATCTTTTATGCATGTATAGTAAATGTTGATTTATTTTTTATTGTTGTATGTGTTTAGTTCATATTTTTTAATTCTTTAGTAAAATTTTTGATTTTACCACTAATCATAAATCCAACTTTGTTAGATACCCCTCGTGTAGAGACTTCTTTTGGTAGTAAAAAATAGACTTTTGAATCTGATGATCTTACGTTAAAGATAAATAGAATGTCTCTGTTCACTTTTACTTAATTTGTTTATTATTTTAATTTTTTTTTTATTATTTTCACTTGATATCAGTCATTATTATTTCTTAAAGAACATGTAAATTTAAAGTAAAGAAGTAAAATGGCGCACCGTTATATTTATATATATAAATGAGGGTATGCGAATTCCAAAGGAGATTAAAGAAAATCCTGATCCCCTTTTTGTGGGGGGTGGGGGCTGTCATGTGCACGTGACTTATTATTTTTATACACCATCTAATTATTATTATTATTATTATTATTATTATTATTATAAAATAAAAAAAGTTCACCAAATCATTACGTTACAATATTTGCATGCATGCATGGTCAAATTAAAAATAAACTTATTATTATCAGAAAATAAAATATAATTACTTACTATAATATAAGTAAAGATTAATTAATAATAATATTATAAGAAAGTGAAAGGACATATTGGAGATTGAAATTCTGCGATTATTCTGGTCCGTCTTTTGACTTTCTTTTCTACTACTACTTCTTATTATTATATCTTTTCCTAATTTATGCATAAAAATTATTATAAAAAAAACAATTACCAATGGGACATCCCAACAACATTTATATTCCCTCTAAATTTAGTCCCTATTTATTTTCACCTTTATGTTTTTACCCCACTTGTCTCTTGTTTCTTGGCT
>JAJONR010009368.1:0-34470 GCA_029582245.1 Solanum etuberosum
ATTTATTTATTTTTTATTTATTTTTAAAAGCTCTAATTTAAATTGTGCTCTTTATATGTTGCCTAAATTAAATTCATAATATGCATTTTTTTCCTCAATAGTGAATTTCAAGTTATGTATTTGAGTAAAAAATGAAAAAGAAAAGAAAAATTATCTCAATAATATACAAATTAATGAAAACTCTGAAAAGAATTCTTCGACAATTTAAATATGTTATGAAAAAATTGTAAATTTGACTCTTTCATAAAAATTAAAAAAATTAAAAAGATATCAATTTAAGTTTTAATTTTAATTAATTATTTGTACTAATTAATTATAAAAATGTCCAATTAAAAATGAACAGGTATCCATATTAATCAGATTTTAATACCTCTTTTTCGTATCTCACAAGTCTCTAAGAGAGTGAACACACTCTCTGTGCCAACTCAGCACAAAAGGGTGCATTTATTACACTTTAAAATAATTCAGGGGATTATTAAGATTCGTGTATAGTTAAAGTGTATCGCTGGGATTTCACGTATAGTTGAGGGAGGGGGGGAACTTGTGCCTTATCCCTTATTTTTTTGAGCTTATGATTTAATAACTAGTGCAATATATAATTAATAGGTAAAAGTACAATATTATTATAAATTTTTGTTAATCATTTAGCAAAATATTGACTTATAACTAATTCAACAAGTAAGAAATTTGAAATAAAATGATGACAATAGAAAGTTTAAAAGACAGATTTATAACTAATTTTAAAATAAAACATGACGTTCATAAGACTAATAATAATAATAATTATAACAATAATAGTAACAAGTCGCAAATATAATAGGAATTAATTAAAAATAATTATTATTAACTTAGAAGCTCAAAAAAATGTAATTTGAAGAAAATGAGGGTCAAAATTGGATGTTAACACCTAATCCCCCTTATCACATACCCACACCACCCAGACTGACAACACCGCACAAGCTAGTGAAAGAGCAAAGCTCCCAGTCAACATCTTGGCTTAATAACCACCCGGGACATGCCCGAAATCATTTACAATCACCCAAAACTGATTCATCACACCTTTCAAGTAACTCGGACCACCAAGAATCCTCAAACATCATCTATAGTATTTAACATGCCCTTCTTAGGGGTGTGCGTCGGTCGGCTCGGTTCTGTTTTATGTATTATCGGTTCGGTTTATCAATTTTCAATTTTTAAATACGCTAAATGTATAACCAGATCAATAATACATTTTTATCGGTTTTCGATTTATCGATTTTTATCCTTTACGGTTCGGTTTTAGGTTTAACCAATAAGAAAATCATTATAAATATAAATATGACTTCTCCAACAATTAGGCGCGACAAGACAAAATATGTATTTGACAAATGCTCATAAAATAGAAACAATAATAACTAACATGAAAAGAACTATACAAGTGTAACACAAAGTGAAATTAAGAGAAATAGAGTTCTTACTCTAGGTTTTAACATTTTGTATGATATGAAGTTGTGAACTCAAATTCACAGTGAAGTATGAATTGAAGGCTAAAGGGTCAATACAGTAACCAGTAAGGTCTTGAGATTAATATTTAATATATATTTATGTACAGCTAAAGTAGTAAATTACTACTGTCTTAATAGGTTATTGGTTTACCCAATAACCCAATATCAAAAATTCAAACCGAACTGATAACTCGATAATCTTTTTTATAAAATCATTAAAAACCTTTAATTCAATAACCCAATGAAAATAAATCAATACTCCCTTTGTCCCAATTTATGTGACACATTTTATTTTTCTAAAGTCAAACAATTTAAGTTTGACCGAGAATTTGAGCAAGCAATCTTCAATATTTTTGAAATGAAATTTATATATTTGTAAACTACGTAAAAAGTACTATAAGTCACAATAATTGACCATCCATAATATTAATGTAATGTCCCGGTCGGTCATTTTTGGAATTTTTTATGAATTTATCATTTTGTCCTCCCTATATTGACCCCGAGTTTTTTAAGATTGAGTTTGGAAATTTGGTTTTGAACTTTGAGTTGAAAGTTGAGAATTTGGTAAATTTTAAGTTTGAAAGACTAAGTTGTTACGAAAGTAGTTTTCGGTGTGTTTTGGAGTTTCAAGTGTCGGAATAGAATTCCGTCGATTCCATCAGTCTCGAAATGTGAGATCTTATGCGTGAGAGTTGTCGGTTTCAGATTTTGAGTCTTTTTGAGGATTTGAAGTCCTAAGTGTTGAAATTGCAGAATTTTAGCCTTTGGGTTGGCTTTGGTCAACATTCGGTGTTTGGATGCTCAGATCAGAATTACGAGAGTTTCGTTGGATTTTAGGCCTAGATGAGGTCTTGGTTAATTTTTGAGAGATCCCGAGTTTGTTTTAGTCTTTTTAGGTGTGAGCAAGTTTCTTGTGTTTTTCGTAAAGGTTGGGTCAAGGAGACCTAAGATTCGTGTTTTGATGGTTTCATCGAGTCTGGAACATCGAGTATAATTGATTTTCATATATGGTTTGTGTATGAGGTTACGAACGAATCCCGAGGGTCCTTTCGAGGTTTAGAGTGTTGGCAGATTTTCTGATGTCTGAGTTCTAGTGCGCTCTGCTTTTGCGAGAGATGACTCACTTTTGCAAGGCTCACTTCAGCGAGGCTTGGTTCGTTTTTGCCAAGGGTCAACCCTTGTTGACCTTCGCATTTGTGAAGAAGCCATCGCTTAAGCGACCTCCGCTTAAGCGAAGGTCTGGTCGCAGAAGCGAGGCCCGCATTTTTAGCGGGCTTGTGCGACATCAGAGAGGGTTTTGACCTGCAAATTTGGGGTATAAGCCTCATTTCACCATTTTTAAACTTGGGAAACCCCTTGGTGGAAAATTTTTGAAGGGATTTTCCATGATAAATCATTTGGGTAGGTTTTCTTGATCCTAAACCTTCACTTTTCCTTGATTAATTATGAGTTTTAACATATTTTGATTGGTGAATGATGAGTTTTTTCAAGAACTCAAGTTCTTAGCTAAAAAGGAGATTTTGAACTGATTTTAAGTCCCTTTTCGAAATGATTTTTCCTAATGAGTTCCTAAAACCTTGAGTAATGTTTTCAAGTATTAAATTTTGGATTCAAATGTTAATTTTTAGAATTGGGTTTTGTGTTGATTGACCCACCTTTCAAGAGGATTGATGTGTGTATTGTTGTTTCCAGAAATTTATTGTGAATACTTGCTTGTATATAGATTGTGTGATTTTGGAAGTGATTCGGAAGGGGAAGACTCAACTAGCGGAGTGATTGTTGGTTGATTTAAGGAAAATGATCTCCTAAACCTTGTATTCTAGTTGAATTCATATGCTTCCTTCGTTGCTTGTGTGTTGGGAGTAATGGGGATGAGGTGAAGGGTTAATTGTCCACTTGATGTATCTAAATGAATAAAAAGGGTTGAAATGAAAATTTCTATGTGATAAACATAATGATGTGAATTGTTTTATTGTGATCCTTGTTGATTGATTGATGAAATGCTTGAAAGCATGAATATGGACTTGAATTGTATGAATTGTTGTCTCTTCCGTGTGGTGTGATATTTCTTGCGTGCATTGATTGTGAACACCGTGATGAGACATGTGATGATTTATGATGTCGAGGTCTTTGCTGGCGAGTAATATGATGCCGAAGTTTTTACCGGCGAGTGTTGTGATGCCAAGGTCATTTCTGACAAGTGTTTAATAAATTAATGGAAAATGGTTCCGGCTAGTGATTTGATAGAATGCCGATGGAAAATAATTTCGGCTAGTAATTTGATATAAAGCCGATGGGAAATGGTTCCGGCTAGTGAATTGATATAAAGCAGACGAGAAATGATTCCGGCTAGTGATTTGATATAAAGCAGATGAGAAATGATTCCGGCTAGTGATATTGTGCCGATAGGAAATGATTCTGGCAAGAGATTGATTATTGTGACTTGATGCATTTGATGCTTATGCGTGAATTGGTTGCTAATTGTAATTGATATACTTATTGTGTGTGATTGAACTACTTGTCATTGAGATTGAATTATTTACTTTGTTTGATTGTTGAATTGTGAAGATTGAACTGTGAATATTGGGCCTTGTGAGCCGTATTTTGTAAAATTGCTAGGTTGTGCAGGTCTTAGTTTGAGGAGGTTTGGTTGGAGTGTGAGGGGTATTCATTTTCTAGCTAGTTGGTTTTTTAGTAGGTTGCTTGTTGAGTACCGTGTTGTTGGTACTCACTCCTTTCTTCTACACTTGTGTAGGTTCCGAGCCCGGACCCATGTGATCTTCTTCTTCTTCTCCTGACAATCGAGGCTCAAGAAGGATTTAAGAGGTAGTTGATAGTCATCCTGACGGGCCCTCTTTTCCTTTATCTTTAAACTTTGTTCTACTTGAGAAACAAAGATTGAGACTTGTTTTTATCTTTCGAATTATGTATTTTTATTAGTGGTTTGTACTCGTGATAACCAGCTTTTGGGTATTGTTCAGAATGAATAAGTTTTCCGCCTTTGTCTTATTCTTGCTTTATATTTCCGCATTTATTTTGTTTTCGTAGGGTTGAAAGATATGTGAAAAATTTACGGTCAAAGATAGACTTGTTTGAATCTCAATATCCAAAACGTGTCACATAAATTAGGATAGAGAGAGTATTATTTTTTTGTTCGATTTTTGCGCACCCCTAGCCCTTCCGGTCTACACAAGAATCATCCCAACATTTAAATACAAATTCGACCAATCATGGACCGACATGTAACAATCACATTACGAATAAGTAACTTGGTTCACTCATGGAACCAAGATATCAGAGAATAATCAAATATTTACCATATGTGGTACTTGAGCCAACTATATAGTAACCTGTACCAAACGTGATACTGGAGCCAACCGAAAGATATAAGTGTGGTAACCAACCAATCGATAATAAGTATCAAACATGAAACCCAAACCAACCAAGAGATATCATATACCAAGTGTGGCATCCGAACCAATCTATAGTCACACAAACACAATCACAATCCAATGAAATATAATCACACTTGTAATACAAGTAAACAAAAAGCATCTTCATTGCATGAGATTGTCAACAATTCATCATTTCACATTAACCTTTATGTTTTCCCCAACATGTATTTTAAAGTTTTCACTCTATAAAAATTAACATGCATACATAACATAACTTGGAAAACAATGACTATCACCTACTTCCGAATGACTTTTTCGAATAGTCTTTCCCGCTTATAACCCATGACACACCAATCACGACCCATAAAATAACACCTAACAATATTTATAAGATCAACATCATCAAATTAAGTACTTCAACACCCTAAATAATTGTGATCCGCACATTCGTCCACTCAAATTTCGTACCCGAAAGGTATAGGTGTGGTACTTGTGCCAACCATATAGTAACCTATTTATTTATTAGTCCATTCATTCAGACTCAGACTCTTTAGATTTGTTTTCTTGTTGTTGGGGTTGCATCCCCTTATTCTAGACTATGTAGAGTTTTAGTACACAACATTCAGGTTATAGTAGGGGGTTTTCACGAATGTTTGAAGATGATTGATATAAATACTTGTTTTACTTGTTAAAATGTTGTTCTAAAGTTGATTAATTTTTTGTATGTTGGTAGATAGTTGGTTCTCCCATTGAAGGTTTAGTTTGGGAGTCACGATGGGTTGGGTCATGATATAAAGACAGGTCTAACTAATTGGTTAAAAGCCTAGCCTACCTAGATGCCAAGAAACTGCTAAGAACTCTGACCACGAACTTCTGACTCTATGGGGGTGACAGAAGGAATTTCTTTGGCTTGACCCTAATTGCGCTTAAATCTCTTTCCTCCATTGTTCCCAAGCTAAAAGTGGCTTAGTAGGATTTTAGTATTCCAGTAATATCTTTTCACGGAAGAAAAAGGAGAGGAATTAAAAAAATTCACATTTTTGAGTTTCTTTACCACTACAACGATTGACATGTCACTACAGCTATGGCGGAATGATGTCAACTTAGTCAATTTCAAATTTTCCTCATGTCATTCCAATTTTAAATTAGCAGTGTATTTCAAAAATTTCACATGAAGTGCCTTTGAATAACGATGGAATGTGTCGTTACACCTAGACATGAAAGCTTCCGTCACACTACAGTTTACAAGTATTACGTAATTAAAAATAGGTTTAACTATTCAGTTATGCCTAGCCTACCTGGATGCCAAGAAATTGTTGAAGATCTCTAAACATAAGTATCTTGCTCTGTGAGGATGAATTTTGATAGACATAAGCCTGAAGTCTTCGATTTTTTACCCCGTTTGCGTTGAAATTTCTCTTCTTTATGGATCCTAGCCTTTGGAGTAACACTCGTCTATTTTTACCACTGAAGAGTACGACATAAAATTAAAAGAATACGTATTTTCTAGGTTCTGTCCCATCAGACCCGCAATATAGGTTAGCACACGCTACAACGACGCCGCCATAGCGAGAATATTTCCACTATGGCAGGATGACATCAATCCGGGTCAATTTCTAATTCCAATTTTTTATTGTGTTATCCTAAATTTAAATTGACAGCATATTTATTTATTTTTTTAGATTTTACACGAGATGCCTTTTGAATGATGACGGAATAGGTCGTTCAATAAAACTAACAATTATTATCGTTTAGATTTTCTCTTTAAATTATTGTAGATTTATTTATTTTACTAATATTGTAATGTTCTCTTTCCAAATTTTATAAGAATTGTTATATTCAAAAATAAAAATTCACGCCTTTCTTTCTGAAGTCAAAATGTGACTTTTAAAATTAATGCGATAATATCTGCTCACCTAATATCAAGATTATTGTATTTATTAGAAGGGTTCAAGAATACTCTTTAAATAATAATATTAATCAAATTTTTAGTACTTTGCTCAGTATATTCATGATGAAGTCTCATAAATCTCGAAAAATACTTTGTAAGAAGTCGGAAAAATATGATGAAGCTATTACTGGACTTTTAGGGTTTTCTTCTCCATCAATTCCTAAGAAATCAAGGACCAAAACAACCGCAAGAAAAATTGTGAAGAATGATAAAAAAAAATTAGTTCATCAACTAGTTGGATTGATTACAAGAGGAAGGACAAAAAAGACGATTCAAAAGGTAATGATCAAATGAGTAATGACTGTTATTCTACACCACTTTCAGATCCAGGACCTATTCCCGATAATCTTGATGCATTGACATGGGATGCAGATATTAATATTTTTAATTTTTGGAATAACATTTCAGAATTAGATATGCATGATGCATAGATTGAGATAGATTTTTTGGTGTATTTATTATATTCCGTTTGTCCAAACTTTTAGAAGATCAAATTTGATTTTAATTATAAAAAAGTTTATTGTATACAGAATGAAGATATTTGGTCAAATTTTAATAAAGAAATAAGTGTTGTTAAATAGTAGAAGAAGTTGTTAGTGTTATTTTTACAAATTTCAACTTTCTTCAAATTTTCTTAAATTTAATCTGATATAACCACCAACAAGGATTGTAATGTAGTGGTAAATATTTTTTTCATCTTTAATCAAAGGTCTCAGATTTGACCAAATATCCTCATTCTCTAAAATAAACTTTTTTTATAATTAATATAAAATCAAATTTGATCTTCTAAAAGCTTGACCAAATAGGTTAAAATAAATACACCACAAATCTGCCTCAATCTGTGCATCATGCATATCTAACTCTGGAATATTGTCCAAAAAATTAAAAATATTAATATCTTCATCCCATGTCAATGCATCAAGATTAGTAGGAATAGGTTCTGGATCTGAAACTGGTGTAGAATAATAATTACTACCTTTTGAATTTTCTTTTCTATTCTTCCTCTTGTAGTCAATCCAGCTAGTTGATAAACTAAAATTTATTTTATTTTTTTAATCATTCTTCACAATTTTTCTTGCAATTGTTTTGGACCTTGATTTCTTAGGAATTGATGGAAAAGAAACCCCCAAATAGTCCAGTAATAGCTAAATCATATTTTGCCAACTTCTTGCTAAGTGTCTTTCGAGGTTTATAAGACTTCATTATAAATATACCGAGCAGAGTATTAAAATTTTGATTAATATAATTATTCAACACGTGTTTTTGAACCCTTCTAGTAAATACAATAATCCTATTATTAGGTGAAGAGATATTATCGCATTAATTTTAAAGTCACATTTTATCTTTAGAAAAGAAAGACGTGAATTTTTAATTTTTATTTTTAAATATAATAATTCTTATAAAATTAGGAAAGAGAATATTACAATATTAGGAAAATAATAAAACTAAAATAATTTAAAAAGAAAATCTAAATGATAATTATTTTTAGTGTTATTGAAACGACATTGAAAAGGCACCTCGTGCGGAATTTTGAAATTTTTTAAAATACACGCCAATTTAAAAATGGGGATGACACAACAAAATTTTGAAATTTAAAATTGACTCGAGTTGACTTCATCCTATCATAGCAGAAATATTCCTGCTATAGCGACGCCACTGTAGCAGCATGCCAACTGCTATAGCGGGTGTGATGAGACAGAACCTAGAAAATACGGATTCTTTTAATTTTTCTCTTACTCTTTAGTGATAAAATAGATTAGGGTCCGTCCAAAAGTTGCTCCTATTCTTCCTTTTCTCTGTAAACTATTTTTCTTCTCCATCTTAGTTGTTTATTCTTAGCTTGTTTGCAGCTCTCTATATCCATGGTAGCTGGACATTACAGAGTTAGGAGTTAGGTCAAAGATGTAATATAACAAATGTCCAACATTGGAAAATCGAGAATGAAAATATTTTTGAGTTTAGTTCCTCAAAAAAGATATTTTTGAATTTAATTACATATGAAAATTGAAATCATTAGAGTGACATCCTTCAACGATCCAAGACTTGAGAGACGTAAAATCTATTTACAACTTGCAAAAATTTCTTAATTTAGAGAATCATAATTAAAGATATTGTGTATCATACTTGGCCAAAGTGTGATGAATATGACAAAATGTATTCAAATTCCCCATGTTATTAATTTTTCCCTCAATTCAATTGACAAAATGATATATTATACCTGATTTATAAATTTGTGCATGCCAAAATAAGCTTAATTTATAGATACCGGTAATAAATAAATTTTGCTACATATACTATTGCATATATATATATATAAACCATGCCACATATTTCCTATGTAATAATTAAAGTAGTAAAATAATTAAGAACATATCTAACATACATAAAGTATCTCATTACATATTAGAGAGAATAAATTTATTATCTGAAAAACGAATACATGGGAAAGTTTTTTATGAGTTGTTTTACTTAATGCATCATTAGTTACGAACTTCAGCATCACTTCTTAGTTATACTTGCACAAAAAAAATCTCAAGTTCAAGAAAAGTAGGAATTGAAAAAATTAATAATATAGATAAATGCAAAAGAGGAGATAAACAAAATATTGAGTATAGTAAATTCATATGGAAAACAATGGAGATAACTTGTAAAAAGATAATATTTCTAAGAAATAAATGTCAATTTTTTACCAAATGGAGACAAATTTACAATCTATTAAAACCATACTTGAATGATCTTGCTTTTAAAAGTTTTCTTAAATCATCATACTGAAATTTCTTTCTTTTGAGCGCTCGAATTTAAGCTGAGTAATTTAATATATAGGATTTGAAAGGGTGATATGTAAGAAACCTTACCCCTACTTTTTGAAGCTAAAAATGTTATTTTTGATAGATTCTTAATTCAATTTGAAATAAAAAGAAACAAAATTTATTAGTAAATTTTATTATGTCTCCAGTTGATGGAGAAAATGAACAATATGTTTCTTTTAAGATTTTGATCAATTCTCATCTTATGAGTAAATATTTCAGGCAGAATTAAGACAAAGGTTCAATTTTTACATGTAATTAAACTCAAACACATTTTTATTCTTGATTTTTCAATGTTGGACTTCTGTTATATTGGTCTTTGTCCTAACTCACACCTTAAATCTATATCAAAGAAAGGAGGATTGTCCAAACCTCATAAGGAGTCGAGGATTACGTTCATTCATCAGGTGGGCCAACCCATTCATAATCACTACCCCCTCCCCCGTTCCTGAACCACATCTGGATTGGACATTCCATTCATCATCACTTCCCACTTACATGCCCCAGTTCAGACATTCTTTATTTGAGATTTGAGATTTCACTATCCGATCTAGTTCATGAACATTCATGGATGGAGGGTTGGGAGGTATTTCCACCCCCACCCCCACAAATGTCCGATATTTTGGGATCTCACATTGAGTTTGACTCTAATATCATGTTTAATTAGGTGTTGAGCTAACTCACAACTCAAAACAAGTTCAAAGGAATGAGGATTGCTAAAGTCTTATAAGGAGCCCAAGATTCCATTCATTCACTAATGTGGGACATTCCATTCTTCACCCCTCCTCATCACGCCTAGATTCAAATAGTTTTTATCTGGTATACACTATCCAATTTGGAGTGTGCATAATCATGGACCACAAGTATATTTACAACCCCTCATAGTTTAGGGGTGCAATATCGAACTCCATGAGTCCGATTCTAATACATTATTAAATTAGGTCTTGTATCTAACTTACAACAAAAAGTTAACTCAAAGGTAGAAGAATTGCCCAAGCCTTATATCAATGTGGGACATTCCATTCATCCCTCTTTCCCCTCACGCCCAAATTTGGACATTCTTTATCGGGGGTTTCGTTATTCAATCTGAAGCGTGCATAGTTATGGACCATGATTATATTCCCTCCCACCCCCTACATAGTCTGAGGGCGCCACATTGGACTCAATGAGCTTGACTCTAATACCAAGTTAAATTAAGTGTTAGGCCTAACTCATACCCTAAAAGCTAGCCTAAAAAAAGGAGTAGAGTCCAATCCTCAAGAAGAGTTCATGATTCCATTCATTCAGTGATGTCCACATTTCATTTATGTTTTATAAGGAGCCTAGGATTCTATTCATTTACCTATCTGGGACACCCCCTCCTCACATGATTCCATCCATTCATGCTTTATAAGAAGCCTAAAATTTTATTCATTCCGGACATTCTTTATCCGAGGGCATCACATCAGATCCAACGAGTCTGAACTTGGACCTAATTCACACCTCAAAATCTAGTTCAAAGGGAAGAGGATTACCCAAATCTTATAAGGATCCCATGATACTATTCATTTATCGATGTGAGACATTTCATTAATAAAAAAACATATAGTACAACTAACATAAAAGATCTATTCCATACAAAATGATCGTTAAATATAGTGAATTATTATTATAGCGGATGACTGTTAAAAGTCAAATTATAATAATATAACGAATTATATAACCTATATGACATGTTGTATACTTCATTTAGTCAATAAAAATGATCTTCAATATCCATTGAAAGGATATATTAATTTAGATGTTGTGTAATAACAAGCAACCTAATTAAGTTTTGTTTTAATCATTTAAAGTAGAAATTTAAGTTTTACGTCGTACACACATTTTATTTAGACAAATCTTTATCAATTGGTATTGTTAAGGACTAACAATTATTATCATTTACAGTTTCTCTTTTAAATATTATAGATTTATTAATTTCATAATATTATAATATTTTCTTTTTTAATTTTATACAGATTGTCATATTCAAAAACAATTCTACCTTTTCTTTTTCTATGTCTAAAGGCATTTTGGCTTCTAAAATTAATGAGATAATATTTCTCCCTCTAATATATTAGGATTACGATATTTATAAGAAGGGTTCATGATCACTTGCTCAATAATCATATTATATGAAGTTTACTACTATGCTCAGTATATTCATGATAAAGTCCCAGAAACCTCGAAGAAAAAATTATATAAAAATATGGAAAATAAAGATGAAGCTATTATTAAATTTTTAGAGTTTTCTTTTACATCAATTCCTAGAAATCCAAGGACAAAATCAACCGGGACAAAGATTGTGAAGAAGGATCAAAAGCTTAATGTAACGATCCTTCTGGTCGTTATGGGTAAACCACCGCTGGAAGAAATTGGATAAATTGGAATGGTGATTTACAAATTTCGGGTTAGGCTAGTCTCAAACGAAATCTGAGCAAGGTGAGGTCTAGGACAATACGAGAATAGATTGGGTAAAATGTTTAAACTTAAGTTAGTTTTTTCTAATAGCTAAGACATTAAAAAAACTATAAGACTTTTCAGAATCGAATTCGGGTAAGTAAAATTCCTGATATCGAACTTGACGTGAAAAAGTTAGTTTAGAACGTCAAGGTTCGAAAGTGTTTTTGCAAAATGTGGACTTTTGGAGAGAATTTCAAGTCTTTGTCCCATGGAATCTGTTATAGCGGGGGAATTAATTCCTGCTATAGCGGGTGGTCCCGCTATGGCGAAGCTCCTATAGTGGAGTTAGTCGCGAGTTTATGTAGAAATTTCGCCTAAACCACTCATAATTCTGCAAACTCATTTTGGGAAGAGGAAAGGGCGACCTTGGGGCGAATTTCAACCTATTTCCATCAATTTCATCGATAAAGGTAAGGTAATTACTTTCTCTACTTTGGTATTGTGATTCTGAGGCCTTAAGATCAATATTGGGTGACCTTAGGGCAGAGTTTGACTTGAATTAATGGTGGAAAGACCTTTGGGTAGGGTTGATCATGGAAATGGCATGAGTGTTAGGATTTGATTATCATTTGGGTATTTTTAGGCCATTATTTATTGATTGTGTATTTTGTATTGTTTTAGACCAAGAACAAACTAGAATTCATCACAAGTCTTAGGTTCATGCTCAAAAGAAATTCTAAGGCTTGATTCAAGGTAGGTGATGGTTGTTTGTTTTCTCATTTATGTTATATATGTTTGTCAACTACTTCATTAGTATTACATGCATGATATATGATTAGGGAAAAGGAAAGAGTATGAATTGAAATGTTAAATGTTGTCAATCACATGCAATGAATGTGTTTACTTGGGTGTACAAGTGTGATTGTTATTCATTGTGGTTGTGATTGTGATGTGTGTTTGATGCTTGACTCAAGTACCACGCATGGTACATGATATCCCTATAGTTAGCTCGGATACCACCCATGATATATACTAACGGTTGGTTCGGATACCACGTGTGGTACAGAGATATCCATAAATGGTTGGATTGGGTACCACGCTGATACACTAACAATTTTTGTGTGATTTCCGTGAGAGAACCACGTTGGCTTGATGTGTTGTGGTTGTTCATGTTAGTTATGCATATCAACACAGGGTGAGGACTGACATTCCGGGCTATTATGATTGTGATTCAATCGTATGTTATCTATTTTACTAAGTTGTGGTTGGTTGTTCATATTTTATTTAATTGGAACTACCTGATAATCGTACCAGTACACGATTATTGTTTACTGATATTGCACTTGTTTTTTCTTTGTTAAGTACAAGACATATTATGACGGTTGTTTCGAGACCTCAAATGTAAGACCTCCGCTATCTGATTCCAAGGGTGAGCCACTTCCCCCCGGGCTGCTATGGATTCCTCTTTCCTTCTTAGTCCATTGTTCGAACTCAAACCTTCTAGACTTATGTTTATATTCTTTATTTTTGGGGTTGCATCCCCTATCCTAGACTATTAGATGTTTTGGTACTATGACTATCAGGTTCTATGGAGTTTATTCCGCAATTGATTTAATTGACTGGTTGAGTTTATAGGAACTCAAACTTTTAATTGTTTTAAGATTCTTTTCTTAGTAATTTATATCATGACTTGATTTTAAAATGGTTTGATGAGTTAGATTTGGGTTGATAGTTGATTTTCCCACCAAAAGGTTAGTGTGGCTGCCACTCAAGACAAATCAGAATCTTGACATAATAGTAAAGATTTGTCCATATTTATAAGACCCGTTTGATGTAAGCTCTTTTTTATATTAAAAATTTAATACCCACTCAATCAAAATATTATATTTAATTGCTATGAATTTCCAAAAATAGTGTTATACAATAATTAATAATAAAAAGAAGAAAAAAATATACCATTTTGTTTGAAGTTATCTAATACTACTAAATGTAAGGGTGTCAAATGGGTATGTTGAGTTGAAATTGAAGATATTGAAATGAGTTGAAATAGAAATTGGGTTGGGTCATGACCCGCCCAAGTTTACTTTGAGCTCAAATGGGTTGAGTTCAAATGGGCTAAAAATCAAGTTGGGTTATGACCAATCCGATTTGACCTGCTTAATCTCAATAACTTTATCATATTGTTATTTAACTTTTATAACCACAAATTGAATTTCAACTTAAGATTTTTTTTTAAAGAAAGTTATAAATGGATAGATAAATCCTAGAAGATATAAATAGATAATAATTCATACATTCAATATAGGATCATACATTACATCAATGGAAATAAAGAGTCTTAAAACGAGTTGAAATTGCATATTAAATTGGGCTCAATTGAAGGTTCTTTTAAAATGGGCTAAGGCTTGAATAGGTTAAGATTGAACCCAATTCAAATTATCTCGAGTCCAGCCCATAAAATTCTTGGCGGATTACTTATATTTGGGCTCATTTTGACATACCTAACTGAATATCATTTTCGACATTTTGGAAGATACTGTAAACTAAACGGGCCGGATTTATGCCAAACCCGGCCTAGTAATCCATATATTTGAAGAACAAGTTTGATTAATGGTGAAGTAATCAAGGTTAGGCTAGGGTTTAAGCTGTGAGAAGAGAAATCCACAACGACGAAACGATGCCTCCAAAGTTGGGTAAACCTGAAAAAGCAGATGCTCTGAAGCAGCTAGGGACTCATGTGGCCCTCTTTGGAGTTTGGGTTGCCGTAATTCGGATCACCCCTTATATCCTTCACTATTTTTCTGATCAGAAAGAAGAACCCGTGCTCGAGCTCTAGATTCCTAATCGGGTAATTTCTTTCGTTTAAGCAAATTAATAGTCTGAAAGCTAATAAATTGATTTCCATTGCAATTCTATGATGTGCTTTTAAAAGGAGGTGTGTGGAGGTGACAATGAGGAGGTGTGAGAGATTGGTTTTGGCAGGAGTTCGAAGAGGTAGAGGTAAGTTAAAAATGAATGGGGGAGGGGGGAGGGGGTGGAGGTGATTAGACAAGTGACACAAGTTCAACTTACCAAGATCCTAGATAAGTAGGTATGGTGGTGGAGGATTAGGATTGAGTGATAGTAGAAACCGAGTATTGTCCCACTTTATGTGGGAGAGTAGGGGGTGAGCCCCTCCTACTTTTCTCTTCTCAGTACTAGTAGTATTATTTAGTAGTTGCATATTTTCCCTTTCTTTAGTGTGTAGTACTTAAATGTTGCTTCATTTGTTTTGTATCTTGCTATTTGCTATCATATTTTTTGGCTCCTGCTTCAAAAACTTTTCTTTTGACTAAAGTCTGCGTAGATCCTACCCTCCCCAGACTTCACTTATGGGATTACAATAGGTATAGTGTTGTTGAAATTAGATGTGTCTAGCCTTGAAACTTGATGAATAAAATCCAACAACTGTACCATTTTGTATTGAAATACCAGATTTGATTCCACGGCTAGATTCGACTCACGATGTGCGCCTACTACACATCTTTTGGTGTACTACCTTGGCTGCTTTGCCATTGACCCAAGCTTGGGCACTTCCTTCTAGTGTTATTAATGTCCTTCATTCTTAGAAAAATTCTATACTGTAATATTGTGTTAGGATTAAGTATTGAGGCATAGACCATAGCTATTGTTGTTATTCCGTATTTCGTGTTGTAGTATTGTGTCAATAAAGGTCTAGCTTATCCTGGTTTTCTTGTTATAGTGTCTCATGTGTTGGCATACCCTTTAGTGGCTGCAAGGCCTTTCGAGAACTTTAGCTGAGTGAGAAGTAGTTGATAGGTAAGAGTGCTTTTGAGTTTGAGTGGCTAGGATGAACAAACAATCATTCTCCTTGCAAATTATTTGTATATTTGTGATGAAGCACGAATGTGATGGTAATATCTAAGGTAAGTAATAAGGTCTTTTTGATGTTAATACAACTTAAGATTTGTCTTTGTTTATACACGCCTTTGTAATACTGCGATTCATCTGTCTTTGCCTTGTGCAGTTTCTGTAGAGGAAGGAATGTTTGAAAGGAAGGAGCCCAGTGTTGTCTATTCATCTGTTGACCCCTTGCTCTAATTCATTTCTGTCTCTATATTTCATTTGCGTTTGCACCTATGGTTCTGAAATTTGTCACCTTAGTTATGTGAGATAAAATTTGTTGTGGAAAGTCTCTTTCAGTTTCTCACTTCTATCGACACCTAATAATTTGATGGCTTATTCATCTCTGCCAGTGAACCTTGTTCTCATGTTACTGAATGCATAGATGATCCCATAAATGAGGGAGGAGAAATTAAGATGTTGCTATTTAATGTTGTTCTATCTATACTGATACCAGTACAAACATAGCCACTAATTCGTCTGTGGTTATGTTTTTTCTTCTGAAACCCAATGCACTTCTAAACAGCTCCCCTAATAATCAACACTGGGAAACAGCTCCCCTTAACATGCTCGTTTACTAATTACATTTAACAGTAGCAATGGTAATATATATCAAAGTAAGCATCACTGATAAAGCAATTTATTTATGTAAAGCCAATGTTCATGAGTAGGTCGAGGGTGATGACAGAAAGATTACATAATGTCTGAATTAGTTAAGAGTTTCGTACTATGAGACTCACCGTATGAGTGATGTGTTGCATTTCACGCAATCTCATTTTGGCTGCCAGGAACCTTCTTGATAACATTCAGCCATTTGATTTGGTACTTTGGTCATCACCCTCGACCTACTCATTGATATATGCTGGATTGACCTTCTTATCATGGATTCTACATGGGTTGATCACGTTCTTGGTTACTTTTCTGTCGAGCAGCATCAAATGTTCTCCAATATCCATAGTATAGCTTCAGGAAACAGCTGAAAATTTTCAAAAAAACATCTCCATTGTGAATAATTAGCACAAAAGTTATTGTAGGGGAATTTATTGTAAGGAGCAGTAAAACAATTTGTTATTGAGACATACTGAACTTGACATTTTCAAAAGCGAAAATCACCCTAAAAATCATGAAAGAATTAGATGGATGCAAGAACATTGACTTGTGTACCAAACCGATCCCTTCCTTGCCCTCATAAATCCAGTTCAAGTTTTACACGGCGTCTAAAAGACTACTAGCTAGTTGATTCATGTTGGGTGAGCAATTTAGCAGCATTCCCAAAAGACTTTGCTTGGACGATAAGATATTTGTATAGAAAAATACATTGTTGCATCAATTTAACGGTGACTTCATACAGATAAATCACTTCCCTCGACAACAGGTAATCTCTCTTCCGGATATCACGTAAAGTAAAATGGTTAATCTACTTCTTTTCATTGTTTTATTCTTAGCATATTTAGTGACAATGTCAAATGTTTTCTTGATATCTTAAAATAATTTGATAACCTTACAGGCTCTCCTAAAAAGGAAAGTTCGAAAAAAAGGGAAAGAAGAAGATGGCAAAAAGGATATGAAATTATAACAAAGTAGCACATTTCTCATAACAACATGACAAGAAATGTGCATGTATAATAGAAAATCTGCATCTATCTACAAATATTCAGATGCTGGAGCAGCCAATTCCTTGATCGGAAGCTAGCAATTCATCTTACCAAACAGAATCCAGTGCACTGGACGATATCTAAAAACATAGGTTCAAGGATGATATAAAATTGATAGTAATTCATACATTCAATATAGGATCATACATTACATCAATGGAAATAAAGAGCCTTAAAACAGGTTGAAATTGCATATTAAATTGGGCTCAATTGAAGGTTCTTTTAAAATGGTTAAGGCTTGAATGGGTTAAGATTAAACCCAATTAAATCATCTCGAGTCCAGCCCATAAAATTCTGGGCGGATTACTAATATTTGGGCTCATTTTGACACCCTTAACTGAATATCATTTTCAACATTTTGGAAGATACTGTAAACTAAACGGGCCGGATTTATGCCAAACCCGGCCTAGTAGTCCATATATTTGAAAAACAAGTTTGATTAATGGTGAAGTAATCAAGGCTAGGCTAGGGTTTAAGCTGTGAGAAGAGAAATCCGCAACGACGAAACGATGCCTCCAAAGTTGGGTAAACCTGAAAAAGCAGATGCTCTGAAGCAGCTGGGGACTCATGTGGCCCTCTTTGGAGTTTGGGTTGCCGTAATTCGGATCACCCCTTATATCCTTCACTATTTTTCTGATCAGAAAGAAGAACCTGTGCTCGAGCTCTAGATTCCTAATCGGGTAAAAAAAATTTCGTTTAAGCAAATTAATAGACTGCAAGCTAATAAATTAATTTCCATTGCAATTCTATGATGAGCTTTTAAAATAATCATGTCTGAATTTGGAAATTAGATACATTTGCGAGTGTGCCTTGATCTTGCAATAGAACGATTACAAACTTGTTTAGTTCGCTCTTTGCAGTTCTACAGAGACTTGGAATTTTTTATTGGGTCAACTTGATAATCTTTTTAATTGCTTATGTTTATGTGGTTACGATGATCTCTGTGTTTAGTTGTAATATGGTAAGGGACATAGGATTTGTGCTTCTTGTATGGGACACATCGGATTGGACTGGAGCGGGGTAGGTGAAATGGAAGTTCCCTTTTGGGGTACTAAGTGATAAGTATGTGTTGTCGAGGCTTAAAGTAAGTTCTACAGAGTGGTGGTCAGATTAGACCAACATTGGTTGTACTTCTATGGGGCAAAGTCTTGGCCAGTCAAGAAAGCACACCTTCAAAAGATAAAAGTAGCGAAAATGAGGGTGCTCAAATAGATGTGTGGGCATACTAGGAGAGATATCATTAGGAACGAAGTTATACGAGGTAAGGTGAGAGTGGCCCTCATGGAGGACAAGATGATGAAAGCAAGGCTGAGATAGTTCTGTCATGTGAAAAGTAGGTGTGAGAGATTGGTTTTGGCCGGAGTTCAGAGAGGTAGAGGTAGGCTAAAAATGAACGGGGGGGGGAAATTAGACTAGTGACACAAGTTTAACTTACCGAGGATCTAACCCATAGATAGGTAGGTATAGTGGTGGAGGATTAGGGTTGAGTGATAGTAGGAAACCGAGTATTGTCCCACTTTATGTGGGAGAGTAGGGGGTGAGCCGCTCCTACTTTTTTCTTCTCAGTACTAGTAGTACTCCCTATGTCCCAATTTAAGTGGCACTTTTCGTTTTTCGAGAGTCAAACAGTTTATGTTTGACCAGAAATTTGCGCATGGAGTCTTCATTATTTTTGAAATGAAATTTATATATTTGTAAACTACATAAAAGGTACTATAAGTCACAATAATTGGCAATTCAAAATAATTAAAACATATATGAAAAATTTACGGTCAAAAATAGACTTGTTTGAATCTCGAAATCCGAAAAGTGCCACATAAATTGGGAGTTGGGACGGAGGGAATATTATTTAGTAGTCGCATATTCTCCCATTCTTCAGTGTGTAGTAATTATCTGTTGCTTCATTTGTTTTGTATCTTGCTCTTTGCTATCATATTTTTTGGCTCCTGCTTCAAAAACTTTTCTTTTGAGTAAGGTCTGAGTAGATCCTACCCTCCTCAGACTTCACTAATGGGATTACAATAGGTATGGTATTGTTGAAATTAGATGTGTCTAGCCTTAAGACTCGATGAATAAAAGCCAACTATACCATTTTGTACTGAAATACTAGATTCGATTCCACGACTAGATTCGAACTCACGATGTGCGCCTACTACACATCTTCTATTGTACTACCTTGGCGGCTTTGCCGTTGAGCTCATGCTTGGGCGCTTCCTTCTAGTGTTATTAATGTCCTTCATTCTTGGAAGTTTTCCATACGGTAATATTATGTTAAGACTTAGGATTGAGGCATAAACCATAGGTTTTATGAGCTTGTTATCTACTAGAATGTGAAAGTAATCTTATGCTCTTTATTAGAAAATGCAAAGAGAAGCTAGTATTGTCTCTATTGCCTATTCATGACACTGGATTTTGTGGTTCTATTTAGTAGGTGATTAGGTTTGTCTTTCTTTATATACACGTTTCTAATACTGCCATTCATCTGTCATTGCCTTGTGCAGTTTCTCTAGAGGAAGGAATGTTTGGAAGGAAGGAGCCAGTGTTGTCTATGCATCTGTTGACCCCTTGCTCTTATTCATTTCTGTCTCTATATTTCATTCTCGTTTGCCCCTATGATTCTGAAATTTGTCACCCTAATTATGTGAGATAAAATTTGTTGTGGAAAGTTTCTTTCAGTATCTCACTTCTATCGACACCTAATAATTTGATGGCTTATTCATCTCTGCCAGTGAACCTTGTTCTCATGTTATTGAATGCATAGATGATCCCATAAATGAGGGAGGAGAAATTAAGATGTTGCTATTTAATGTTGTTCTATCTATACTGATACCAGTACAAACATGGCCACTAATTCGTCTGTGGTTATGTTTTTTCTTCTGAAACCCAATGCACTTCTAAACAGCTCCCCTAACAATCAACACGGGGAAACTCAGCTATAGATATGTATGTCGCATAGAAAAGGTAATCTCTAGTTTAGTTCTTAACATGCTCGTTCACTAATTACCTTCAGCAGTAGCAATGGTAATATATATCAAAGTAAGCATCACTGATAAAGCAATTTATTTATGTAAAGCCAATGTTCATGAGTAGATTGAGGGTAATGACAGAAAGATTACATAGTGTATGAATTAGTTAAGAGTTTCGTACTATGAGACTTATCGTATGAGTGATGTGTTGCATTTCACGCAATCTCATTTTAGCTGCCAGGAAGCTTCTTGATAACATTCAGCCGTTTGATTTGGTACTTTGGTCACCACCCTCGACCTACTCATGGATATATGCTGGATTGGCCTTCTTATCATGCATTCTCCATGGGTTCATCACGTTCTTGGTTACTTTTCGGTCGAGCAGCATCAAATGTTCTCCAATATCCATAGTATAGCTTCAGGAAACAGCTGAAAATTTTCAAAAAACCATCTACATTGTGAATAAATAGCACAAAAGTTATTGGAGGGGAATTTATTGTAAGGAGCAGTAAAACAATTTGTTATTGAGACATACTGAGTTTGACATTTTCAAAAGCAAAAATCACCCTAAAAAATCATGAGATAATTTTGAAGCTTACATAAGTTTTGCTCGTGAAGCTTTGCACTTAAGAGTGTCAATCTTCTCATGGTACTGGTCATCCCCATAAAAGACAAAACGAACTTTTAGTTCCTCTTTCAAGAGAAGAGTGGTGTACTTAGATATACTTCTCTACCCTTAATCATCAAAGGTGAAGTATTTCAAACTCATTTTTCACATTAGGACAGCTCATGTAACTGATTTGTAGCATTGATACTTCCATGAAATAAGTATAGATGTCAGATTACACATATTAGGCTATCTAACTTAGATGATGGTATCCAAGTATCTAACCGGTCCTGAGAAAAGCAGGTTACTTTCTAAGCTTTTCCACAAATTGGAAGAGGACAATAGGTAATAAAGCCTCAGTTTAATTGAAGTGGTGAAACCTAAAGCACATTGTAGGATGTAACTTTAATCTGTAATTTGAGGAAAGTGATAAAAGAACAATTATGCTGGAATACTGCAGGAAAGAGTCTAAGATGAATTGTCTTAAGAGCCTGACCTGTAGGGGGACCTCCTCAAGAAGTTAGGCAGTGTTCATTTTCATAAACCTTTTATCTATGTCCTTAGAGAAGTACCATCCTCAGAAGGGTAGCAAAAATCATCATAAGATCCCCTACAGTATGGGATTGAAATGTTTCAGCAAGAATGTAGTGCTCATTTCCTCCAAATCATGAAGGCGCCCTCCAGAGAGTACCTTGCTTTGATTTACTGACAGACTTGCACTTTGGCAAAGTCGCCTTGTCTTTTCTTAACCTCATAGCCAGAAGTCACGATTTAAAATTTGGTCAAAACCCTGCATGGCATACAAACTTCTAGCTGTCTTTACATGGTATCTTATTCCTAAGCATTTCATTCCTCAAAGTTTCAGCCTTTTCTTCATCCCCTTGCTTGACGTAACCATCAATGAAAGCACTATATATTTCAAAATTTGGTGCATATCCTTTCCCCACCATCTCTACCTGAAGTTTCAGAGCTTCTTCCATCCACCCCTCCTTACACAAGCTCTGTATCAGAAGTTCATACATTGTCTTCCTTGGTACAATATCGTGTTTCTTTATTACAGCTCTCATGAATTCCAAGGCATCAAAAGCTCCACTTTTGTCACAGAGCACCTTAGCCACTACATCTATTGTTGAACTCTCTGGCTTGAAGCCCTTTCGACACATATCCTTATACAAAACTAGAGCTGCATCAATATTCCCGCTCATACAATGTCCATTTATGAGATGCTCAAGAGTAACACAAGTACATTCTACCCCATTGAAGACCATCTCCCTGAAAACCTCCTCAGCTCTCTCAACCTTTCCGACTTTGCAAAACCCCTCAATTATGGTATTATAAGCTACAATATCATGCTTCACATCCTCATCACCCATCTCCTCCCAAACTTTCATGGCATTCTCCATCCTTCCATCTTCACAATACGCAGCCATTAAAATGCTATAACTATACACATTCGGAGAACAATTCTTTGCCATCATTTCCTTCCAAACCTCCTCAACCTTGTCCACTACTCCTTCTCTATGAAAAGCAACCATAAGAATGTTAAACGTATAAGCATTCGCCATCACACCCTTTACCTCCCTACCACTCCCTTCCCCCTTCTCACACCTAAATATTTCCACATACATATCATAAGCAGCAAAAGGACCTCGACTTTTCGCAATCAACTCAATCAAAGAATTACATACAACAATATGTGGAAAAATATTCTTGGAAGCCAAAATTCTCACAAGTTGAACAGAAACATCAATTTTCTTAGAATCCAAATAAGCTTTTAACAACAAATCAAACACAAAAGGAGCCGAATCACAACTTCTGTAAGTTTTAACCAAGATTTCAAAAACCCTTGGTGGGTTTGATAAATCAGGTTTATGGGTGTCAGGAAATTTACGAATAGCGCATTTGATTAACTCTAGGGCTTGGGATTTGAGGCGGGAACGGGAGAGTATGTGAATGATGGTGGCATATGAAGAAACAGAGTGGCAACATATGGAGCGGTGGACTGTGAAATTGAAGAAACGGAGAGCGAGATGAGGTGTGTTGCGGAGTTGAAGAATGATTTTAGAGACTTGGGAAGGAGTGAAGCCGGAAGATGGAGGAGCTAGTGAAAGAATCTCGGACCATCGTGATTTTGAGCGATGGTGTTTGAGGATTGTTGTGGCGGCTGAGACTAAAGTTTCATCTTCCGATTGTGGTGGATAAGAAGCAGAAGTAGAAGCAGAAAATGTGGATAATGGGTGTTTGGTTAATGGTACTGAGAGAACAGTGCGTCTTGTAAGAGATGAAAGCATTGCCATTGATAAGCCTATTTGCAGTTCCGTTAGGGCATTTTGTCGAACATCTTCTGTTCCAAAATATTCGATCAGTGGTACGGGAAAACTTCGGTGATAAAAAGAAAATAACAAAACGGTCCGATATGTTAGGGGTAGGTAAAGAGTAGTCCCCTAAATATATTGTTAGAGTAGTTTTGATCCTTTTAAATTTGTTACTGATGGATATATTAGTTTATGTCCAATATTTTACAAACTCTTTTTTTGAAAAAAATTGAGGGAAATTATAATCAATGACGAATTCAGGAATTGGGGTTCGATTTTTTGGGATGATTTGATTTTTTTTTGGATTAAATCTACCATTTCAATACTTTCTTTTAAAATGTATATAGATAAGTAATTAATAGTGAAAAATTGAGCTAGGCTAGTGGTTGTTCCCGAAATTAAATGAAACAAAAAAGCATAAGCTAAAAACAAAATGATCGCAATGAGGCTCAAACCCTAAACAAAGTGGTCAATTTGAAATGCTACACTTTATTTCTTGTTCAGGGGGTTCAAAATTTATATACACATAAATACAGAAAATTTACCTTATACGTATGGTGTATTTTTTTACCGTGAACCCCCTCCCACCCCGCTAGATCCGCCCCTGATTGTAATGGGGGGAAAGGCGAGGACTAATATTTGGAGATTGATTTGGGATTTTTCAGCCAATTGAGGGGTACGGGTGGATGACCAGGTAGATGAAGGTTCAAGCTAGTTATTAAACGAAAATTGAGAGATAATTTTGATCATTTTCTCTTCTTTTATTAAAAATAATTCAATTCAAAGGATAATCAATTCTAAGGCGCAAAATTAATGGAGAAGAAAATCATTAACATTAGTACAGCTATATATTTATATATTAAAAAGTACTCCACTCTTACAAAATAATATAGGTCACTTATAAATAAGCTACTATGCCAATCCGTAAACTCCTAGAACCATAATTGAAGAACAACATTTATTCATATAAAATATAACATGACTCAAAAGATAAAACATGATAGCCATGTCTATAACTTGTACAAAATTAAAGGAGCACCATATTGAGGTTGAAGCATTAATGGATGAGGAGCATGAGAATAAGATGAAGAGAGTTCAAATGCATAATGTTTAAGTATCATAGCCATTGCCATTTTTGCCTCTAACATAGCAAAGGTTTGTCCAATGCATATTCTAGGACCCCAACCAAATGGAAAAAACACAAGTTGTCCTTTTGTTGCCTTTAATATTCCATCACTAAACCTCTCTGGATTGAACTCCATTGCATCATCTCCCCATATTTCAGTGTCATGTTGCAACAATATAGTTGGTAACAAAAGTTGCACACCACCTGGTAAACACAAATTTCCTAACTTTGTTTTTGTTTGTACCATTCTAGTCATCATGTATCCTGCTGGATACAATCTTAAGACCTCGTTTAAGATCATAGTCACCTATAAAAAAAAAAAAAAAATAGATCACAAGTTTTAATAATATGGCCATCAAAACACATTTAATTTAGAAGATAAAACACAAATTCAAGATTCGATTAATTGAAGTATTAAAGATATATTTCATGAACAATCAATCAATTTTTATTTTATTGTACCAAGTATATTTGTTGTAATAAGAAAATCACTCATTTTTCTTAAGTATTACGGAAAGTGATTAATAATTTTTTTATAACAAAAAAGTCACTCAATCTGAGGTATCATAGGAAAATTACTATGTCATCATTTCTTCTTTGTTTTCTATTAGCTTTCTATGATACTTAGGCGAAGTTATAAAAATTAGTTTAGTGACTTTTTGTGGTACTTAAGTAAAGTTGAGCTACTCTTTCATTACAAAGAGTATTTTACTGACTTTAGTGAAATAAAATGAAAGTACTTGATAGACGATTTATAAAATTAACCCAAAGGTATGGTTTAATCATCAGTGAAGTAAGTGAAAATTATGAGAGATCCCAGGAGATTAAGTATGTGCAAACTAATCTAAACACTAGCATAACAAAAAGTTCAAAATAATTGGAGCATGTATGCAATACTTACTACTTTTAGTTGATTCAATTTGTCATAGTCAACTTCATTACTCCCAAACACTTGTAAAACTTCTTCTCTAGCTCTATCTTGCCAATTAGGATGTTGGCTTAGTAAAATCATTGTCCATACAAGTAAAGTTGAAGTAGTCTCTTGTCCAGCAAAATAGAACAATTTACACTCTTCAATCACCTCATCAATGCTCATACCAAATTTCTTATTCCCATGTTGTTGAATTTCTTTTAAATTGGATGACAATAATATACCCAACAAATCATCATGTGATTCTCCAGCTTCAATCATCCTCATTCTTTTATTGATAATTTCTAATATCAGTGTTCTTACTTCATTGAAGATGTGCTTCATTCTTTTGTTCCTTTTTGTTGGCAAAAACCTACAATTTCATGAAATTTAAATCAGTACAAAGTTGCAAACAAGAAAAGTATTCTAGTGATTTTTTTGTTAGAAAAATGATAATCCAACTAAGCTATTCAATGTTGTAACTCTTTTTAAACGAGGGATGCAACACAAGGACTTTTCGGGAGAGCTGCTATTCTAGTTCTACTTTGGCCCAACCACACTTAATTTCAGAGTTCTAATAAAGTCTAATGCATTGGTGTTGTTATGATCGCATCCACATAGTGTGCATGTTATTCAAGATCAACTCTTCTATTCTTGAATCTAGAATTCACCTTTTGATCAATGTATGATCTTTAGACTTTAAATATTTTCATTAAGAGTTATTAAAGATTTTTCCAAACAAACCAACCCTATTAATAGAGACCAAAACTTTAAACTTAAAACATCATCAAATAAAGTTAATAAATAAGTTCATGTATTTGTTAAATATGATGTTGAGAATGAATCTCAAATTACTTTCAAGATTCATAAATCACTTTGGAAAATCAAAAGACTAGTACTAGAAGATTATCTAACATTCATTTTTATTACTCTTCTGTCCCAATTTATATGACTTACTTTCCTTTTTAATAACAATTTAACTTTAAAATGTCTATTTTACCCTTAATAGAATGATTTCTAACAACACAATTTTTTATCATTCATTTTAGACCACAAGTTTTAAAAGTCTTCATTTCTTTCTTAAATTTTGTGCCAAGTCAAACTACCTCACATAAAATGGGACAGATGGAGTATAAAATACATAAAGAAATAAATAATTTTACCTCCATCCTGGAATATATACTGTGCGTGACACTTCTAAAATTAGTTGAATTTGTTCTTTTTGAAGTTCAAAAATCTTTATTCCTTCTTCATAGCTACTACCAAAAGCAGTTCTTGAAATTGCATCACTTGTCAAAGTTTGAAGATATGACAATACATCTATTTGTGATCCTTCTCTAGACACTATTTTCTCCCATTTGCTCAACATCTCACTAGCAGTCAATTTAAATGCAGGTAGCATATGCTGCATATTTTATAATAATAAGAATCCAAGCTTAAGTTTGCCACACATAATAATAGAGTTTAAGTTTATATATATACATCATCATCAGTACAACAAAAAATATTATATTATAAGATCACAAAATAAGATGGGTTACTGGTGAAATATATAACTTAAACTCTAAATAATAAGAATATAACTTTTATTATAAGTTGACCATATAAAAATTTAAACTATCAAATCGCCTAAAAAATAATTGTTCATTATTAGAACTGGATTAATAACCTTACAAATAAGGCAAACATAATATGCTACAACATGTTAAAAGTATATATGTTGATAGTATATATTATTTTATTTTTTATAATATTAGTATCTAACTGTTTATAGGATAAAATTCAATATTCTCCCGTTTTCTTTGATATTCTTTTTTTTTAATTTCAGTCTCAAACAAAAAAAGAACAAACTTTTATGTCTTTTGATGATTTTTTTTTTTTTTGTAGGCTCACAAATATTATGGCAAATTTAACGCTATAAGTTTCAAAAGTTTATAGCCATATAAATGTTATGACATATTTAAGATTTCAGTTACTTAAAATCTTTATTTCTTTATGAAATTTTGTGCTGAGTTAGAGGTAGATCCAACTTCCAAAATTTGAATTTTATGAGCTCGAAACATAAAAATAACTTTAAATGGTAATAATTGAGCCCTAAATTTAATATGTATATATATTTAATATATTTCTTAGAGAAAATATAAAATTTGAGTCAAAAATATTATTTATATTGAATCTATAGCTTACAATATTTTGCCTTTGTCTTTGTGTTGAGTCAAACAATAACAAATGAATTAAAACAGACGACATAGTAATAAATAGAACTATCTTGTCTCAATTTATGTGACAATTTTTTTTATTCTGTCTCATAAAGAATATCATATTTTTATAATTATAAATAATTTAAGTAAGATTTCTCTTTTACCCTAAATGGAATGATTTACGTGGAAATTTCATTTATATATAAAAAATAAAAAGTTTTACCAAAAAAGTAGTCCATTTTCTCTTTATAGAAAAATAGCTCAAAAGGGTCCTGGGCTCACAGAGCTCGGCCCAAGGTCAATAGTCCATTTTTGCTTCTTATATTTTTTCAGCGTTAGTTTTTTTCTTTAAAAAAAAAAAGTTATTTTTTTTGCTGCGTTTTTTAAATTTTAAAAAAAAATCAAATTTTTTTCATACTATCAATATTGTATAAATGGTGTTAAAAACAAGTATATATGATGTACAAATAGTTATGTAATGTATACGTAATGTATCAATATTTTATAAGTAGTTATGTAGTGTATATGTAAGTATCAGTATTATAAAAATAGTGTACAAACGTGTATTGATATTGTATAAATAGCATATAAACATGTATATATGATGTACAAATAGTTATGTTGTGTATATGTAATATATCAATATTGTATTTTGTATTCTGTATAAATAGTGCAAATATTTTTTTGTACAGATAGTGTATTTGGTATAAATAGTGCATATACTTTTTTCTCAATGGATAGTTTGTATAATTTTTTCATGATTTATAGTCATACAAATGATCAATAACTGTTTTAAATTACAAATTCTAAAAAAAAAAAAAATTAATTTTATGTCAGATCAAACAATATCAAATGAATTAAAACGAAGTGAATATTACTATAAAAAATAAATAAATATGAGTAAGTTTGATAGTAGTAAAACCTTCAACTTGTCAAGGTGAAAAGCAGGATTGAGAAGCCTTCTATGTACAGCCCATTTATCTGCCTCATAGTCTGCAACTCCAGTTGCTAATAATTTAGTGAGTGGATTGCCACCTGGCTTCTGAAATACATAATTCTTCATCATCACCTCCTTTATAACTTCAGGATCCATGATGACCACTGCTGGTCTTGGCCCAAACCACACAAAACAATTCTTACCTACAAATTCAAGTGAAATTATTTTGGGAACTTACATAAATCCTACGGTGTTAGTTTAGAAGTTAATTACTTAGATACATTTTAGATTTTCATGTTATGTATCTTATTAGATTCTGGTGTCTTCAGATAAGTCCAGATACATGTATCTCGAATACATAGAGTCAAAATTAAATGTAATTTGTTCTAGATACATTGTATCCATGTGGATTCGCATATATGTGGGATACATAACAAATCTCTCGTCTTTCTCCCATCTCACTCTCCACTCTTCATGTATTCTAGTGTGATTCACATGTATCTGAGATACATACGAAGCTCGCTCACATCTCTCCCTATTTTTTGTGTGTCTGATAGCAAAACTACATGTATCTAAGTGTATTTATTTAATATATGTAAGAAACTCTTAATTAGTAGTAAAATACGTAATATTTCAAAAATATAGATAATAATAGTATATATGATAGTGAATATGTCTAATTATGCCGTTTTTCCAATTATTTTCACATTTTTATGAGATACCTAAATCCACCACCATGCTTAGCTTAGGCGGGTTCAAAATTTGATTATAAATTTTTATAATAATTTTAAATTAATATATAATAATAATTGAGTAAGTTTGTTCCTACAAAGTAAATGATTTTGATCTAGTGATAAAAACACAAACATATGACGTGTGAATATGAGACACCAATATCAAGAGTTCAAATTTTATTACAGATAAAAAGTATTTAGTGGTATTAATATCACATAATTTGACAGTTTTAAGTTATCTATGTCATTAAAATATAAATAATTTTATACCAACAAGTTATGAAAAAAAAATCTACAAGTAAACATTTCTAAAATGTAAAATTTATAATCTTAAAACTAAGACAGATTATAAAGTGATTTGATGGCTTAAAAAATCTTAATACTAACCGTATATATAAATTAAATTCATAATTTAACTTTTCTATATATTATATAAGGAAAAAACTTATCTAGAGCTAAAATTAGAATTGTGAAATCATACCATAGTTTGTGATGATTTTGTGTATGAATGGGTTGACTCTAGGCCAAATCATGTCATGGGAGAAATTAACAGGCTTGGACAAAGCTTCTTCACCCATCTTGCTCATCTCTTTCATATCCCCAAACAAAAACTTATAAGAATTCCCTTTGAAACCTTGTTGTCTTAGTTGTTTCTCCAAATATTTTGGTTTCAACCACACATAATTCAAGATTCTCCATGCCCATCTTAATACAAAGATAATTGCAAATGAAAATATTGCTAGTTGAAAATTGTATGGTATCTCCATATTGAAACCCTTATCTTACTCTCACTAGCACACAATTCTATGTGGTGTTTAATAATATTAGTACTTATATAGATAAACTTATATCTTATACTATCATGAGAAAACTATAATATTAGGTACTGGTCCAGATAAATTTAGTAATTTTTATATTTAATTAAATATTTATTCAATATGAAGAAATGTTTAATTGTAAATTAGTAACTCAAACGAGCTATATATTTGATGATAAATTTTAAATTTATAAATTTTAAATCTGACTCCGTCTCATTAAACTATGAGTTGATGAGAAGAAAGTGAATTTTAAAATTAAAAGACTTAACGACCAAGAAAATTTTAAGGCCTTGGTGACCAAGAAAATTAAAAAACAAACAAAATTAGCACACGTCTTTGAAAGTTAAAAGAGGCTTCGTATATTGCATGTAATTTTCTTCTTGCTCTCTCTTTCTCTTAATTAAGACAATTTGACTTGGCTTGTCTACACTTAATTAAATCTATTTTTATTTTATTAAAAAGGAAATTACCTGTAAATTTGTTCGTAATTTGTACAATTCACTTCTTCTATCCTAAATTACTTGTGATATTTTTTTAAAAAAAGTTAAAACTATATAAATTTTGACCATTATTTTTAAAATATTATTTTTTTTACGATATTGATATGAAAAATATTGCATCTTATGTATTTGTTTGCAACAAATTTTAAAGTGACAGAAAATAAATTACAATCACAAAAAAATATGAAGAAACATAACTTTATTCATCAAGATAGTGCGGGTACAATTCTGTTGATCCCTTGATTCTACTCTCCTAAGATTTATCCATGATTCGAGGGTCGTTAGTGACGTATTTCTTGAACTAGGATGATTTAGATTTAACCTATATATGAATATTCCATGACTTTTGTGGAATATTCAAGATATTCGAGATGCCTTTTAAGGGAATTTAGTACCCTTTATATAGGCATGAACTAGGGTTTACGGTTGAGTAGCCTCCAAGAATTCTAATTGAAACTGAACACACCTTCTAGAGTCCCAATTCGAATTGAACACGTCTTGTAGAGTCCCACAAAATTTCAATGTCTAAAAATGCCCCCTGCTTCAAGGCTTGTCGGAGCGTAGACTCGATGAAACTCAAAGACGAGGCTTGAAGTACTCATTCTTCCACCTTCGCAGCTTAAGATTTTCAGATTTGATTTACGAGAGAAGAGATGAAGGGCAGATTTGGTCCCACTGGGCATGCCAATTTGTTTGCAACAAATTTTAAAGTGACAGAAAATAAATTGCAATCACAATAAAATAAGAAGAAACATAACTTTATTGATAAAAATCCCTTGAAAAGGCATCTCAAATATTTCGTAAAGAGATCAAAATCTCGAATATTCCACAAAAGTCATGGAATATTCATATAGAGGTCAAATCTAAATCATCTTAGTTCGAGAAATACGCCACTAACGGCCCTCGAATCATGGATAAATCTTAGGAGAGTAGAATCAAGGAAGGAACAGAATTGTACCCGTAATCTTGATGAATAGAATTATGTTTCTTCATAATTTTTTTGTGATTGTAATTTATTTTCTGTCACTTTAAAATTTGTTGCAAACAAATTGGCTCTCCCAGTGGGACCAAATCTGCCCTTCATCTCTTCTCTCTTAAATCAAATCTGAAGCTGCAAAGGTGGAAGAATAAGTACTTCAAGTCTCATCTTTGAGTTTCATCAAGTCTACACTCCGACAAGCCTTGAAGCAGGGGGCATTTGTAGACATTAAAAAATTGCGGGTACAATTTTGTTCCTCCCTTGATTCCACTCTCCTAAGATTTATCCATGATTCGAGGGCCGTTTGTGGCGTATTTCTTGAACTAGGATGATTTAGATTTGACCTCTATATGAATATACCATCCATTTGTGGAATATTCGAGATCTTGATCTTTAAAGATACCCAAGAGTTTATGGAATATTTTGAGATACCTTTTAAGAGAATTTAGTACCCTTTATATAGGCATAAACTAGGGTTTAAGATTGAGTAGCCTCCAAGAATTCTATTGAAACTGAACACACCTTCTAGAGTCTCAATTCGAATTGAACACATCTTGTAGAGTCCCACAAAATTTCAATGTCTACAAATTCCCCCTGCTTCAAGGCTTGTCGGAGTGTAGACTTGATGAAACTCAAAGACGAGGCTTGAAGTACTCATTCTTCCACCTTCGCAACTTCATATTTTCATATTTGATTTAAGAGAGAAGAGATGAAGGGCAGATTTGGTCCCACTGGGCGTGCCAATTTGTTTGCAACAAATTTTAAGGTGACAGAAAATAAATTACAATCACAAAAAAAATATGAAGAAACATAATTTTATTCATCAAGATTGCGGGTACAATTCTGTTCCTCCCTTGATTCTACTCTCTTAAGATTTATCCATGATTCGAGAGCCGTTAGTAGCGTATTTCTCGAACTAGGATGATTTTGATTTGACCTCTATATGAATATTTCATGACTTTTGTGGAATATTCGAGATGCCTCTTAAGGGAATTTAGTACCCTTTATATAGGCATGAACTAGGGTTTAAGGTTGAGTAGCGTCTAAGAATTCTAATTGAAACTGAACACACCTTCTAGAGTCCCAATTCGAATTGAACACATCTTGTAGAGTCCCACAAAATTTCAATGTCTACAAATGCCCCCTGCTTCAAAGCTTGTCGGAGTGTAGACTCGATGAAACTCAAAGACGAGGCTTGAAGTACTCATTCTTCCACCTTTGCAGCTTCAGATTTTCAGATTTGATTTATGAGAGAAGAGATAAAGGGCATATTTGGTCCCACTGGGCGTGCCAATTTGTTTGCAAAAAATTTTAAAGGGACGGAAAATAAATTGCAATCACAATAAAATAAGAAGAAACATAATTTTATTCATCAAAAAGAAACATCATTTTATTTATCAAGATTGCGGGTACAATTCTGTTTATCCCTTGATTCTACTATCCTAATATTTATCCATGATTCGAGGGCCGTTAGTGCCGTATTTCTCGAACTAGGATGATTTAGATTTGACCTCTATATGAATATTCCAGGACTTTTGTGGAATATTCGAGATTTTGATCTCTTTACGAAATATTTGAGATGCCTTTTCAAGGGAATATAGTACCATTTATATAGGCGTGAACAAGGTTTAGGGTTGATCAGTAGCCTCCAAGAATTCGAATTGGAAATTGAACACACCTTATAGAGTCTCAACTCGAATTGAATACGTCTTGTAAAGTCCCACAAAATTTCAATGTCTACAGTATTTTTAATATAATTTTTAAATATCTTAATTTTAATTTTAAAAAATTCTAAATAAATCTAATCTAATTTAATTTAGCTCCAAAAAATAAGTGAAATAATATCTGGACAAGCAAAAAAATAAAACTACTTTGAGACAGAAGGCATATCCTTATATGAAATAAAATGAATTTAAATAACAGGCATTTCGATTAAATCACAAATTTAGTTTTAGACTTGGTAATAGTTGAGTAGTATTAGAGTTGTTCGCAAAACGCTCAATAAAGTATTATCAATCTGTAACTAATAACGCAGGAAAATATTGAAATGTATGATTTGATAACTCAGCCAGATTGTTATATTACTATGACCCTTAATCTTTCTCTTATTTGAAATACATTAAACACATCGCTGGCAAATGTTACATTTATTGTTATTCTTAGTAAACTTAGCGTAGTAAAACATGATTCTCAAAATTATTTGTCACTTCCTGACTAGATTAAGTAAAACAATTCATAGCTTCCAATTGGAGAATATTCATAGATTATATATAACACATAGTTATATGTATATCATGACAGAACAATACGACTTCATATTATATTCGACCTAACTATTTTGTTGAATAAGAACTACTCAAAAATTATATCGGATCATTATGATTTTATCGCTATAAATAGAAAAGAGGAGAAAAGATATTTCCAAACTATAACATCAAAGTCATGACTCATGACAACTAAAAATATACTAATGTCATGCTATATTCAACTTAGGGTGTGTTTGGTATGAAGGAAAATATTTTCCGGAAAATGTTTTCTAATTTTTTCATATTTGGTTGGGTAAAATGTTTTGAAAAATGTTTTTCAAATCAACTCATTTTTTTTAAATTTAAGGAAAATGACTTCCCTTCAAAAATTAAGGAAAACATTTTTCAAAACTTCCCTCCAACTTCAAATTACAATTTTTTTGTTGAAAAAATAAATTTAAAGCTTATTTTAAAAAAATATTTTTCAACTTCAAATTTTTTACTCCCTCATCCTG